>JAODAL010033754.1:0-45158 GCA_025379985.1 Phyllomedusa bahiana | reverse complement strand
TGCATTATTTTTTTTTACTTGTTGGCTTGATTATGGTTACCTATGTGATGTGGATCTGTGGTGACTTCAGACAGAAGTTATGTTAAAGCAACAGCACCACGGGACTAGAAGTACCAGTGAACGGGTAAGTTAAACCATTAAAAACCAGTAAAAAACCCTAACATTAATTTAAGGTTTAGTTTAGGGTTACTGTTACATTTAGGATTGGGATTAGGTTAAGGGTTAACAATGGAAAATCAGTTATATTCCAACTCACCTGCCACTGCTATTTGCGGAATGCATGGACTCTTACGGATTTCTGCCAGATGAAATACTTGGTGAAAATTAAAAACTTGTCCAGCGTTCCACTAAGAACTTTAGGGCGACATGTATGAAGATCGGCGCGTCGGAGCGCCAGTTTTCCGTAGATTTTTAGTAAAAGCTGCGACTCATTTATGTTGGCGCCCGAGGTGCGCTCATACATGCGGTGTAAAGTTCCCTGCGCCTCGCCAGTGTGTGAGGCGCATTGCGGAACTTAGGCGCATAAGGAATGCGCCTAACATGTATTACGATTAGAGACAGGCTGGAACTCAGCGAAAAATCATTAAGCATGTCAGTGAATAGCAAAAAGAGTTGTCTTTCAAAGTAGTGAATGAATAAAGATAAATATCAAAGTTGACTAAAATCGATTTCAATGTATAGAAAAAGTAGATCATTAAAAATTAAACCAAATATATATAATATGTGAAAAAAAATCTCAGCTATAAAAGGTCTTTAAAAAGGGAGATAATTAAACTAATTGTACATTAAATAAGCCAATGCAGATGTTGTACAGATGTTAATTTTTTTTTTATTTTAATACAAATGTAAAATGTATTTGTTCTTTTTTCACCTTTTATTCTATTTTGTATGTACTGCAAGAGCCAGCACAGCACAGGTCTTGCTGGGACCTGTGGTCCTCCATGCAGGATTTCTACGTCCGTAAATACATCACCAACTGTGCCTAAAATAATGAACTATTAGCTTACAATTGATTCCAATGGAAATCGGGATGTAATTGCGGACGTAAATACGGATGTAAATACGTCCAGAACGATTTAGTGTACAATTAGTTTAATTCTCTCCCTTTTTAAAGACCTTTTATAGCTGAGATTTTTTTTTTTCAGATCTAATTTTATTTGGTTTTTACATTTTTAATGATCTCCTTTGTCGTATACATTGAAATCGATTTTAGTCAAACTTTGACTAATTTATCTGTTAGAGAATTCTTTTAACTACTCTTTTGAAAGACAACTCTTTATTTTTATATCTATGATATACTGTTTGTAACTGTATTGTACTGCCTCCCATTACAATCAGTTCGTGCTTCACTGCGTCTGCCTCCAACCTCAGGTAGTACCCACTGATTGGAGATAGATCTTGCCTGTCAGAGAGCTGTAATGCGCTCTCACTTTGCCGTACCCTCGCGCAATCTTGCATGCCTCGGATTTTAGAAAAGTTGCCTTGTCCGCGCCCTAGAACGCCCAGCAGCGCCGCCCGCAGTTGCACTCGTCCCCTTCAACGTTAGACAGCATCCGAAGAGTGGCGTAATGACTTGCGCCTATCAGGCATACCTTGCGGTCCGACAGTGGAGTCGGCACGCACGATTGAGGCGCTAGTATTTCGCCAGGAAAACAGCACCTAAACTCCCTCGGATATCATTACATGTCTCTCCTTAGTGTCGCTTTATTGAGACATCTCACGAACTAAAATCAGGCGAAAACAATATGGCTCGACGTGTTTCAGGCATCGCACATTATGTATTTCCTACCGTTAACAACCTTAACGACGCTACCTTCTGGGCACTTCCATTCGCGGTCCACAGGTCAGTTTGGTGGGTTAACGCCTCATGGACGTCAATGGATGTAAATCCTGAGGATCGCTCAAAAGCGCGAACTCTAAAGCAGAGTATGCTTCGATCGGGCGGGATGTCAGCTGTATATTACAGCTGAACATCCCGCCAGTCGGACCCGACCCAGGATCGCTACCGGGAGGGGGGGGATAACCCGTTTTTATCGCGACAATCCATGTCAGGTGCAATAACTAAGAGAGTAAGCTGGAGGTGAATTCGATATCCTCCTGCGTCTCTGTCTGGCCAGGCAGCAGCGCACGGATCGGAGTGTTCAGTGCACGGCACCTGCCTCCTTTCAGACAAAACGGAAGGCAGAGAATGCCTTCAGGGTTGTCTGTGACGTCACGACGCACGACCGGCCGTGCCATGTGGGCATGACCCGGGACATCGTTGACTGACAGTTGTCATCAGGAACCAGTCATAGCACAAGGCTAAGCACTGATTCCTTATGGAATGAGAGATCTAAAGATCTCTCATTCAAATTCCCCTATGGGGACAAATGTAAAATAAAAATGTGAAAAGTGAAAAAAAAAGTTGAAAAAAAGTGATAAACAAGTAAAACACAAACACGAAAATAAAATAAAATACGTCACCGCCCTTTTCCCCTTTACAAAAGCAATCAGCCCCAAAAAAAAAGGATCAAAAAATAAGAGTATAAAGTAGACAGAATATTTGGTATCGCTGTGCGTGCGTTGAATGGAGCCTCCCTAGAAATCTGTTCATCGTTAATTAACTTGTACGGTGAAGTCGCAGTAAAAAAAAAAAAAAAAAAAAAAAGAAATCACAGAATAGAAGATTATTGTTCATCTGCAGAACATTTAAAATGGAATAAAAGCGATCAAAAATCCTATATACTCCAAAGTGGTACCAATTAAAATGTACAGTTCATCCGCTAAAGAAGAAAAAGTCGTCTTATACAGCTCTGTATACGGAAAATAAAAAATGCTATAGCTCTCTCAGAAGATAGCAATGCATAGAAATATTTGTTTTTACACAGACTAAAAACAATTTTGCTTTTTTTTTAAAGTGCTTAACATAAAAAAAAACTATATAAAATAGGTATCGCCATATTTAGTTAGCGACCCAAAGAGTAATAGGCTAATATCTCTGGATACTGCGGCACGGTGAGCCATGTTAAAATAAAATACAAACAAAACTACTAGGATTGCCAGTATTTCTTCACCCTGGACTCCAAAAAATGGATTTTTAAAAGCAATCAAAAAGGCCTTGTCCCCCAAAATGATACTAATAAAAACGTCAACCTCCTCTCGCAAAAAACCAACGGTCCTGAACACAGCTCCAAGCACAGAAAAATTTAAAAGTTATGGGCTCTCCAACTTTGTGATGCAAAAACGTTATTTTTGTTTGAATAAAAGTGTTTTTTTTTGTATAAAAGCAGTAACATTAAATAAATATACAAATTCGGCTATCGGTGTAATAATATTGACCGGATGAGTTAAAGCTCACCTTGTCATAATACGTACAGTTGCCGCTATAAAAATATAAAATAAAAAAACACTACAAGATTGCTGTATTTTGTTAAAAACATTTCACAAAACTTAATAAAAAGGAATTAGCATCATATGCACCACATAATGGTACAATAAAATTCAACCATCCGCAAAAAACAACGCCCATACACAGCTCTGACACAGCAATATAAAAAAGTTTATGGCACTGTCCAGAAATAGGAGGACACATAGATAAAACGAAAATTTTTTATAGAGCGGTATTTTACTGTGTGTTAGAAGTATATTAAAACAGAATAACTATATAAAATCTCAATATCATTGTAAGTGTACCGAACCCCCATAGTAAAGTTATCACCATAATTGTACACTGCACCGCGAATGCTGTTAAAATTTGAAAGCTCAAAAAACATAGATATCTGAATGCCGTTTTTTCCCCACCAGTTTCATTGCCCAATGCTAAAAAATAAAATACTATGGAACACCGGTGCATCCAAAATGCACAGTACACCCCTAGATGAGATCCTGAGTGGGTGTTGAGATCCGAAAAATGGGCGACTCTTCTGATTAGCATGTTTCGCCTGTTACTGCTACTTTGGGGCTTGCAAAACTGCGACATTGCCCCACCAAAATATGCGTTCAAAAGCCAAATTGCATCTCCTCATCCCGTTATACGCCCTGCCATGACGCACCACACAGCGCAGTTTTACACCAACAATAGTAGGGTATGACCAACTTGGAAGCAAATTGACTTAACAAGTTTTACTGGTTCTTTTTTCCAGGATTCCTTGATATGTGAAAACAATTTTTAAGAGCTAATAATTCGCAGATTGATTGGAATAAAAATTTTTTTTTACTTTTCCACCCAGACTTATTGCTTTAAAAGAAATAATTTAGTGAATCTCACCTGTGGGGTCTATTTACTCAATGCATCCGCTGGATATATTCATTAAGGGGGTTGTTATGTTTCAAGTATGTGGTCTTTTTCGAGGGGTGGTTTATAAGTTTTAGCACACTTAGGGTCGTCCCTAAACTGAAATGGCGGATGAAATATAATCGTTGTTTTTATTGAAAAGGAGACCTGAGAGTACCGGTAGGTGCTCCCTCCTATTCTGGGGCTTATGTTGAGCCTCAATAGACTTGCAACTGAGGCCACACATCATGGGTTGATATCATAAAATCGGTCACAGACCTGGCGGGAATTGATAATTAGTTGCATTTTCTAGTCAAATTTACCGTATTCGCAGTGCATAATGGATAATTTATTTGAAAAATATGCAAAAAGAGTAGGAATTTTTTTGAAATTTCATCTCCACTTTGCTTTAAGTCTATGTGAAATATTCATAAAGAGTTATCAAACTTTCTTAATAGTGTTGTAATATCGTTATGGGGTTTAGTTTATTTAGATGGCTTCTACTTTATGGGTTATATCTAACTATTGCAAGGCCCCTCAAAGGCCTACGTCAGAAACTGGATTGGTCCTAAAATAAATGTATATTGCATTTCTGATAATTGTGAGAATATTACCTATAAATTTTAAGTCCGCCTCTAATGTCGTAAAAGAAAAAATAAGACATTTAATAGAATGATGCTAAATCATAATTAGTGAACATATGATACGATGTAGTATAAACTATTTTGTGGTGCATCAATTATCTGTCTGGCACGCAAGAATTTTTGCATACCTTTAAAAATCGAAATTTTTCTCCAAATTTCTCATGAAATTTGATATTTTTCAACAAACAACAGGGATTGTATGGATCAAAGAAAATTTCTTACTAACTTAGAAAGCACAATGTGTACGAGAAACAAATCTTGAAATCACATGGATAGGGTTATAAGTGTTTAAAAAAAGTTTATATCTCACATAAATGGCACAAGTCATGTATTTCAATAAATAGGCGTGGGTCAGGAAGTGCCAAAAATCAGCTGGGTCCTTGAAGGGGTTAAAGATTAGGGGAAAATGCCAGAGTTGAGCCTCTCATTATTAATCTATATCATAGTGTTCTCCTAATAGATGCTTACGTATCATTGTGATTAAATTTGTTCAAGCAAGTAGTTTTCTTATTCATCTCTTTACTATTATTTTTGTCTGTGTCTTTTTCCAGTCTTGTAACTGATTTAATTAGGGAATCTCTAGGTTTTTGTGTGGGGGTGTTGCCCTTTTCAGAGGCAGTTAGACATGCTCATTCTTGGAATATGTACGGCTCACTTCATTTACCTTTAGGGTGAGTGCAGAGATCATTAGGTCCTTGTGTCTGGACTTTTACCAATTTTACTTACATATTTGAAAAGTCAAGTTTTATTCTCATATCTGTCCAAGGAATATATATCATTTGTAGTTTCTACTCTGATCTCATGAATCTAGAAGCTGCTTCCTGATAGCCACTGGATAACTTGCTTTCCACGTGCTGAATAACGCACAATTAAAAGTGCGAGCTGTGACTCTGCATTGGGATGTCCTAGAAGCCTCTGTGCAGAGTTAGATATTGACCGTTCAGGCATTTATATTCAAAGAGAAGTAATTATACTAAATATGTAGATGAAAAATCCATTAGTACAGTTATCTAGATCCTTTGCAGTGAGATCTCAATGGTAGTCCGAAGGTGAACAAATGTATAAGTTTTGCAAAAGGTACTTTAAATTACACCTGGTTTTTACATTTTATATTTCTCAACCCGCCAAAAGAAATCCAAAACCCCAAACAGCTCCAAAATTCAAAGCAAAATAAGCTAAATAGCTAAAGACCAAAACCTCAACAACAAATATAAAATCCATCCCAACAAAAACAAACCCAACCTCAATAGTGGTATTTAAGAATATATTTCTCATACCTTATGAGATTTTCGTGCTTATGGTATGTCACATTTTCTAAATTTTCCAAATCTGATATTACAAACTAACAAAGTAAATGGAGAAAAAAAGACACAGATCCATATAATACAACTTTTATTGTACAATGTTCTTTTAGAAGAAACAAACCAGCCCCAAATTTCCCTGACTTTGTAATATAGCAAAATTAAATTAACACATTTCATCCAAGACCCCCAAACTTTTCAGTTATGGTACTAAGCACTGTACCTTTTCTTATAGTCAGAGCCACCATTTTGAGGCACAAACAACTTTTCATCCACTCTGTCTTGTCAGGCTATAATTCTATCACAGTGATTAGCATATTTAGCTTCTCTGTAACTAGCTGGGAAATCACAAAAAAAGTGCAGTAAATTTAATCTTCAGTAAAGAAAGTTACAAGTGCTCTGAGGAGTGAAAATAATTGCTTATCTGTAAACAAAAGCTAATCTTGGTAGAGATGATGAATATTGTCTGGAGTGCCCTCCATCCATAGTGACATCACTACCCACGCTCTGTCTAATCAGGAAGCAAAGAAATTATCTGTGCACTCAGAGCAGATAAAATCTGTCTTATCTCATGAACAGGGTAAAATAAAAAGACTAATGCATTTGGAAAAAGTATTCCATAACCTCTCCTGAACAGCGCCCTCTGGGCCTTATTAGGATCCATGGCTATATTGAGGAGCCCATATATTATTGTTGCACTGTTCTCCTTCTGTTGTTGGGGTCCAACCCTTTGTTCAAGATGTAAACTATGATTGTTTAGAGAGCCACTTTCATGCTTGCAACTATCAAGATGTAGCTCCTTATATAGAAATATCTTCATTCTTAGAGCCACAACCATGGAAAGTGCTGTTGAAATAGTTGTTAACCCTTATAGTCACGTGAAGGTTTTCCTTACTCAGCATCTTATCGTTGTCCACTTTATCTCATTACTGGATATATGTTTATACAGTCATATGATTTCCAGTTTGGAGGAGGGTGGAGGATGCTCTTGGCACCTGCTACAATAACCCTTTATGAACTGTTATAACTACCCCTCTATAAAGATCACAAACCGAACACATTACACAGTAATACCAAATAATTTGCTTAAATTGCTTTAGTGAAATTGTATCTTACAGACCTGTATTATTTACTGAGGCAGTAAAACCCTGGCTCCAGGGAATTGCATAGCAGCTTCCATTAACATTTGTTTCATCATATTGGTAATTGTTTTTCTCCTTTCTCATGATTTGAGAACAGATTCTATTTTGTTTTCGCCACCCCCCCTTGTTGTGCACCTTGGCAACCCTGTCAATTAGTGCAAAGAAGCTGGGTAGCCTTCACTGTTAGCAGCCAATGTTGTCAGCAGCTCCATTAATATTTAAAATGCTTTATTTCATCATGTTATTGTCAGGATTTATAAACAGAACAATGTATTGTGGAACAGAAGATTAAACTCCACCTCATACAATATGTAACGTATAATTATATGTCAAATGCTCAGTTTCGTAAAAACCTTAGGGAAAAAATTTAAAAAAAAAATGTATCATATGCAAAGACTGCATGAGAAAATAATGTGCAGTGTGACAAGCAAAGATGAAGAGCTGAAAATTTTCCCTTGTTGAACTATATCAAGATTTAGAAAGTGTTTTGCCCTTTTTCAAAGCCCTTTCCCAAGGCAACTGGAAGCTTGGTACAATTTGGCTTCAGAGAATGGCGAGATGCATTTGCTATTTCTTGTTAGTTTGATATACGAATGAGTGGCTCGCTAATTCAGAATTTCCTGGAACGGGAAGAGCGAGCAAGCTTGCCTTTCCCAATGCTGAGGGTGGTTGTGGCATGGCGACCTCAGAAAGGGCTTTGCTAAATGGAAAAACCCCTTTAAAGGGGTGTTCCCGGAATAGACTTTTGTGACATATCGATAGGATTGCCACCAAAGTCTGATAAGTGCAAGTCCCACCTCTGTGATCCACATCTATCTTGGGAACGGGCTCCTGAAAGAGTTGGCGGAGAATGGAAAGCTGGTCGCACTTATACACAACTCTCCAAACTGTTCTATTTTCAATTCAAACACAACCAGTACTCTCCAGTACTCGTATCTCCAATGGAAAAGAATGGAGAGTCATGTGCAAGCACAACTGTATCTCCACTCTGAGCTGCCGCTTTTCAGGGTGAAACCAGCATCTATTACTCTTTGTTGGCATGTTTTCTTGATATATCATCAAAGTCTATAGTGTGATCCCCCATTAAGTAATTTTTTTCTCTAAAATTATATTATTTACAACTTTACAGTAGTTTGAAAGAGTCATATTACAGAAATTTGTTAATTGGAAGAAATATACACTTTCTAAATAATATCACTCCCAGAGATTGTGACTTTCGTAAAATACCTTCATTAACTTTTCTGTATACTTTTGGCAGTTTTATGACTAGAAATTCAGTAGCTCTGTGTCTGGACATGCAGGTAACAGTTATGTATTAAGCCCAGGAGTTCTGGTGACCAGAGGGGTATGACTTTTGAAGCCATATCCAATTGGTCCTAACTCAAGAACCATAAGAGGAGAAACTAGGGGTGAGTACTGAGATGGAGGTTAGGAGAGAATAAATTACAGCAAAGGGTCATGAATCTGTAGGGCAAAAGGAAACAGCTTTCAAACAGGAAATTCTGCTCCTTGACCATACAGAAAAAAGGTTACGTAGAGTAGAGAAAAAACGCGGATTAAAACAGAAAACACAGTATTACTCAGGTAAGCAGTTTGGGATTTTATTATTTTACTTTTGATCACAGACAATCTCTTCAAAATAACATACTGCAAGTCATTATTTTTTATACATGATGCATTTGATTTGTGTTCAAGGGGGTGTCCTCCTAACCTACCAGCATTTCTTTTGCAGTTCATATATAGAAGTGCTTATTTTTAAATGTGTTGTGCACAGGCATTTTCTGTGATTTAAATATCTCAGGTTGTCACCAGTATCATTAAACAGCAGACATTCAAAGTGTACTAAATAACTAGCAAAATTTATTGGTCAGTAACTGCAGTGTGCAGCTGATGACCTTACCTTGAAGTGTATGGTCAATTAGCTAATAAATGACAATTTGCTTTCCTAGCTATTACTCTTAAGGGCTTGTCCCCACAGCAAGGGTTATTGGTCGGTTTTTCAGACAGTTTGCGGTTTTCTGAAAACCGAGAAGCAACGCTTCCAATAGACTTAAATAGAAATCCGTGCAGCAGTCCCCACTGAACGTATTTTCTGCTGGATGTTTTTTGACACCGCAGACGTAATGAAAAACTTAGAACATGTTTATACTTCCGCCCAGTTTTCGGGCAGAAGATAAACATGTGGGTGCGAATAAGCACAGCTTGAATCCGCAAACAATGGACAAAATTCATCCCTCTGCGTGCCACAAAAAGACAAAATACCGGTCGGAAAATCTGACTGGTATATGGTCTTTGCCGTGTGAACACACCCTAAGAAACTGTATGTGGAATGACATAAATAATTGTCTGTATCTTTTTGACAGATTCTATTCTTCGGACAGATTAATACTGCTAGTAGCCAAAATTTGTATCCTGTGACTTTCCCAATAACTTGAAAGAACAATGTGTAGAATAATGTTACATTAGGGAATAGTATTTACATAAATTACAATTAGTATTGTTTGAATGGGACCCTATTTTTTTCAACACAACACAAATTTTTCCTCTAACCCTATCACTAACCAAAACAATAACCCTAACCATCAGTTAGAGTTGTTTCACAGGTTTTAGGGGGATAACTTATCGTCCAGCAATGTGACACTCCCATTGTAGCCTAACTTCCAGTCTGATGTCCCAAACAATGACACTTCTAGTCCAACGACTCTTCCAGTTACCATAACATTCGACCTGTAGTGAAGTAACCAGGAAGTATGTTGGGTGGGACAGTGGAGAAGTTAGCCCACAAGTTAACCCTATAAATCCCATTAAATAACCCTAGCTTATAGGGGTTTTGCCACATGTAATGTTGACTTGGGATCCTCCAAAATGGGTATTTAATCACTTTTCTAAATATAAGTGAATATCCACCTTTTATCTTCATGTTATTGTTAAGTCAAACATTCTGTGCACAATTATGTTATATATCTTTATAGTGTGTTGAAGCTGTTTTTTTTATTTTTCAGTGCTCCAAATTCCCTCAACTGCTTCACATACTGTAGATATGGCATAGGTAATACAGTTCTAGCTATCCACAATCATCATTACAGAAGGAGATTTGTACATACAGGTTAATCATTAACTTAAATGTATAAGTCCTTTTTTCAGTAAAATTCTAAGTTCCCCGAATTGGCAGCTGCAAACACAGAGTTCTGTGTCTCTTCTGTGTACTTGGAGCTCCGATTTAAAAAATAAAGCACTGAGCGCCAAAGAAATATATAGAATTAAAAACTAAATTAAATTATTGCTGAATCTATTTGGATTCTAAAAAACAACATGATATTCATTTATTGTTGAGAAATTTGATAAAAATTGTCATTAGACATAGGTAGCAAAACCATTGTCCTGTTTTTTGATACTCATCAAAGAGTCATCTCTTAGTGATGATTAGAAATTCTCCAATTAAAAAAGGTTACATTAATAACTGTTTTATAATGGTGTTTTTATTCTGTTTTGTGAACAGGAAAATACCTCCAGATGGAAAATTGGTTCTTACCCTTACAACAGATGCATGTGAAGGGAAGGAAAACTTTGTACGATACCTTGAACATGTCCAAGCAGTAATAACCGTGAATTCTACAAGGCGTGGTGACCTGAACATCAATATGACATCACCAATGGGAACCAAGTCCATCTTGCTGAGCCGTCGTCCTAGGGATGATGATTCTAAAGTGGGATTTGATAAATGGCCCTTCATGACCACACACACATGGGGAGAGGACCCAAGAGGTACTTGGGTTATCGAGATTGGTTTCGTTGGGAGCATGCCACAGAAAGGTGTTCTAAAAGAATGGACCCTGATGCTGCATGGAACTCAAAGTGCCCCCTACATAGACCAAATAGTTAGAGATTATCAATCAAAATTAGCTATGTCAAAGAAGGAAGAGCTGGAAGAAGAACTGGATGAGGCCGTGGAGAGAAGCCTGAAAAGTCTATTAAACAAAAGCAAAAACTAGCACTGTCCTGCATGTCTATGTTATATTTTCCTTTCCTGATATTTCTCTTTCTGACACTTAAATCTCTGTATAGGATACACTGGCTTATCAGTATCATATGTTTTAAATATTTATAGCCATCTATTCCTTTATTTGGAATCAAGTAAATATATATATAAATATATTTTTACAGTGTTACCCCCTTATATTGTAAGATAAAATTAACACACACAATCTGAAGACATGTTTTGTGTACTAATCATTGTTGAACAAAAGCAAAATTTAAAATTACATGAGAATATATAGGTAGCATGAAATGTCCACCTGACTATGAAATGATTGTGCATTATAAGAAAAAGAGAGCCTAAAATATTTTGTGGATAGTGTCAAAAATGTTATTTGGTTTAAAGGGGGTTCTCGCGTTTCAATGTCCTCTGAAATGTTATTAAGACAATGTCAGAATATTACATTCAATTGCCACAGACAACTAATGTCCCTTGTGCAAGAACAGTATGTGGGCCCCTTGTCCCATTTAGATCCCATTTATATCCTGTTCAGAGCACCCATTAAATCACTCTTACAATCCACCACTAATTGTTAGCCATGAAAAGTATTATCTCAGGTCCTTACATGCAATCTACTAAACAAAAGTAAGCTGTTTTTATAGTGATAGGGCCCCCTTACTTACTGTGGGCCCCAGTACAATTGCACAGGTTACACCAATAGTATGTCCTCCCCTACTTACATTGATGTCTAAGGGTTTCCATAAATATGGTTCTTGAAACCCTAAGAAATCAGTTATTTAAAAGGCTATATATTGGTCTTGTAGCAACCACTAAAGAGAAAGCGTACATGCCAGCCATTAAAATAAAAGGTTAGCTATTTAAAAGATAGATAAGCTGGGTCCAAAATAATAAGAAGGGACAGTCCATTTATGATGTCTCTATGTCCTAGAAGAACATAAGTATAGGACTTGTCTTTGTGAAACCATACCTTTAAATTTCATGTATTAGCAGTCAGACAAAAAAAGCTATATATATATTTATATATATATATATATATTATATATATATAATATATATATATATATATATATATATATATATATATAATTTTGCTCTTCAAGAATTTTCTATATAGTTTGTAAAAATGGATGGCACATTACTACAATTAAAAGAGGCAGTGGTTGAGCACGGCCCCTAAAAACCATGTTCCATTGTGCACTACAGTGTCCTTATCTGTTTCTCCCCGTCACTTTCAGTATATAAATACAGCCATTGCAGCAGCTTGTAAAATATATGATCTATACATTTCACAGCAACCTGAAAGATGTTTATTATTTTAAATTCAAGATTCTCCAAGAGGACTTTATTTTATTATACTATATAAAACATCTGACAAGTGTGCAATAAAAGATCGGATAATGTAAGTAACATTGGTTTTATTAGATTTTGGCAAGAGGAAATTGAGATATTTAAGCACAATATATATTTTTTTCACTTTATTTATTAAATTTTTATTAAGTAATTTTTAACATTTCCCATTTCATTCAATTAGCACAACATTGACTATGGTCTGAGCACATTAAAGGAATACTCTGTTGCTTTGTTCAGAACCTGAAGGGAAATGACTAGTGCTGTGCTTCGAATTTGGGTCAAAGTTAAATTTAACCCAAATCAAAGTGCTTTTGTTTGAATTATTGTGTAAATCAAAAAAATCACCTCGAATTGTAACTGTAACCCTAACAATACATTGGGTTATAGACAGGGTTACAGTTTTTAGGACTTTTAAGGTTTAACTTACCTCTCCATGGTCACTTATGCTCCAACTTTACTTCCGATAAAGTAATATGTCATGGGGCCAAAAGTAAAATCGGAGTAACAGCGCAGAGAAAAGGTAAATTAACCTTAAAAGGTCTAAAAACACTAATACTATTCCTCAGCCCAATTTACAGTTAGGGTCATGGTTATGGAAAAGGACAGAGAAAAAAAATCCAGGTTCTGAACCAGTGTTGAACTGAACAGGAACAGATTTGCACGAAACTAAAAATTATTGTGTCATGGACGACCCTGTACTAAGCATAACACAGATGATCAATTTTTCCTGGAGTGTTCCTGTAATGCAGGATATTGATATATTTCCTACAGGAAATTATTTCATATAATATATATTTAATGTAAGACACACTAGCCCTCATTTATCAAAACTCTCTGATTGTAAAACTGTCTTTGTTGCCTGTAGCTACCATTCAAATATCTACCAATCAAAGCTCAGCTTTCAGGCTTCTAGGCTATTTTGGAAAAATGTAATCTGAGCTCTGATTGCTTGTGATAAGCAATAAAACAGTCTTTCTGTTAGGCAGTTCTGATACGAGGCCCAAAATTTTATGCCATATTCAGGTCCCACTTTGTAAAAGTTAAAAGTGTATTAAACTTGGAGAGATTATAATAAACCAAAGGAAATTATGTATATGAGTGTTTGTATATGAAGATGACACACAGAATCTCACATAATCCGTTCAATGGGCAATACATGTGTGCATGTATATGTACTCAATATCAATTCATTAGAAATTTTTTAAAATCATCACTCTCTGTATAAAATATTTGGCCTTCATTTCACCTCTGTGAAAATTTTTAATTATCATGTACATTAATTTGCATTCTTGTAATCATGCAGTTCTATGTTGGAAAAAAAACATTAAATGATATATAGCAGCAATTTTTAAACATGTTTGTTTATATTTCTTAGTTAAAACTTTTTGAAAGAAATGTCTGCTCAAATCACAAAATTATTAATTTGTGATACACATATTTATTAAAAAAGGATACAAGTAAAAGAAAATATTTTCAGCTAAAACTAAAAGCTTATTTTTTGTAAAGTAACAATTAAGATCTAGCGCATTATGATTATTTTATTGCACTTTAGGGCTCGTTTGCATGACTGTATCTGAGACCCACGCATCTTTCCGTCTTTTTTACATATATATATATAAAATATATAATATATATATATATATATATATATATATATATATATGAAACTATATATATGAACCTTTGATTATCATAATGTAAACAAGCCCTGAAGTGGCATGGCATTGCAATAAATTGTATAGTGTGATATGGATTATGTTACAAGTATTCTAGTGTGTTTATAAATGTGAAATCAATGAAATATTAAGAAACAGTATACTGATTTTTTATTACATTTTTGTATTATGGATAGAATAGATCACAACATGTCACATTGAACTCTCGCACATGTAACATGCACGTCTCATGGTCACCGCAAATACCAAATAACACCAACATTATGACAGTTCTTTGTAAATAGATATAGCCTAAAATATAATACTTTCTAGTTAAGTTATATCTGAGGAAATTTGGACAAGAAAGAATTCTGATTCCCTTATATCATGTTATTTATGCTTAATTTTCTTCTGTATTATCCTACTTTTTTCATGTTTTACTCTACCACCCATAATGCAGTTATTATTCAATGTTGTTGTTTTTTTCTTTTTAAAGATCAATTTCCTAATATGTTCCTTTCAGTGGAAAATTACATTTTGATTGAATTGATATTTGTCTGTGTTTATTCTATACTACCTTACAAAACTCACAACTCAAACACAAAAACAATTACAGATAACTTAAAGGGGTAGTCTCACTACATTGATTCATCTTACCTCAGTCCTGTTTTCTTGGTTTTACTTTGAATTCAGGGGCGTAGTTACTGGCTTCCACCAGGCTGCAGTAGAAGCCAGGTCTGTAGCTATAGCAACCAGTGCTGGCAGCCTATCAGGATAGATCAAACAGGTCTGTAGCTATAGCGACCTGAGGAGCTGATGCAGCCCATACAAGAGGGGATATCTAGGAATAGGTAGGACACTGCTAATCGACATATATTGTAAAGGGACTTGTTTTTGCAAGATCTTTAACATAAAGAGCAATCCTTGTAGTGAGACAACCCCTTTAAGGACATTATAGCTGGGTGATCGAGTACTGAGACTGCTTGATTCTTCAGTATCAAGGTAAGTTAACATGATAGATTTTAATGTAGAATTTGACTTAATTTTCATTTGGACCCCTTTTAAAAAACCCATGTACATTCATTTGAGTGGGCGACTTGTGCTGTAGTTCACGCTGTGAAATACAGCATGGATTTTCTACACAACAGATTTTAAATCCTTGCTGCAAAAAAAAAAAAAGGGGGAAAGTCAATTTTTTTTAAGCAAAACCTTTCAGGTTTTTTTTAAGGCCAGGTAGGTTAGCCCCACTTCAATGCATCGAAATCAGAGGTGAAAAAAAAGCGCAAATACAAAGTATTGTCTTGGATTTTTACTTAGGATTCCCCTGTCAAATTTTCTGTAGGAAAAAAAAAAAAAAAGGTGGAAATGCCCTAAATTTTTTTTGCCCCCAAAGCAGGTTTTGACATTTATGAAGCTTATCCTGATTGCAGTCCAGATAGAGTGATGAGAATATTTCAAAAAATTCATGAGGGACATGCCTCTGAGGGCAGGGGTAAAAAGATTAAGTCACACCCCTTTGGCCCCTTTGAAAAATCATTTTAATTTTTTGTCTAGCTTTTATCCTAGAAAAAGTTTGACTTTTCTGTAATTAGTGGTTAGGGGGGGTTAAAATTTTGTAAATTTTTAGTTTGGGGTTAAAATTTTTAATCTGTTCAATAAATATATTGTGAACTTTTCATGATATATCTATTAAACAGATGCCAATGTAGCCTATCGGTGATGATAGCCCGTGGTAGACATAATAGTAGAATTCAAGCAGCACCAACTATCCTCATACAGTATTTAGGAAAAGGAAGCTAGAATGCTAAAAAGCTACCAAAGCAAGTAGTTCCAAAGCCTGTAAAAATTAAATAAAAAAAAAAATTTTGTAAAAAAGGCCCCAAAAAGTTAGGCATCCGTTTTATGCATGTGTCACTTGTAAGCTAAAATGGCATTCTTTTTGACAAAAGCCTCATGAAAAGCTTTTGAAAAGCTCATGACATATTCATTAAAACATATTTACCAATCCTTCGGTTTCTCCTGGGAGACTCATGCAAACTGTGATGCAAAATGAGTGTGGTTTATGTAAGACCCAAAAAGACCCAGGGGCGAAAATTCCCAAAAATTTGGAGGAGACAACGTTTGCAAATATGCATTAAACAACATGCACGTGATGAGTGGCGTGGTTGTGGGTTTCATGACTAAGAAATTTCCAGTATTACCCCCTTTTACGGTCCTGTCTTTGAAAATTAGCCATTTTGATTGAGCAGTGGAAGAGAGAGGATGTCAGTTCTGAGACCTCCTCATGGTTTTTGTCTGAAGGCTGTAGCCCCCTCACAGGCTGCAAAAAGCTTCTTGTAAGCAGAACCCTTTTTCTGTAAGCGTTATACAACACCCTGAAATGATGAAACAAAAATGGGAATAATCTGCTCCCCGCTGTTATCAGGTGAGGAGGGGGAACGCTGTTTAAGGCTGCACACAATCTGGAAATGCCGTTATTTACATTGTAAAACCCAGGGAGGCCTAATGTAAGACCCTTATCTTGCCCTGTTCTTTTTATTACTCCGCCTCTGCGGGGGTGGAATAATGTTTTCATGTGCTGCAATACATTGTTTGCGTGGTGGTATAAAAGTGATTATTTCCCCTATGTAAATTTTCCTTTGGGATCAATGACTCCAAAATAAGTTTTGAAGATATTTATACTGCATGGGAAAATTTTTTTTAAAAGCAAAAGCTTTAAAAAAAAGTGGTGAATATTTATTTTTTTCTCTCTCTGTCTTATAAAGTAATTTTCTTTTGGCTTCCAAATAAATTAAATACTGCAAAAAGATGTTTAAAACTTGAATTGTGTCTCAAATTTGAATTAGGTAAAAAAAGGTTTAATTAGGATTTAAAAAGTACGGGCCTTCAAACAGCACAAAATAGCAAAAGAGTGTCTATTGAATGTGTGCAAGTCAAATGTACTATCAAGTAAACCAAAAAGTTACACGATTTTTTCTTCAAGTTTTTAAACACCTTTACCCAAAAAATAAAATTTTAAATATAATTTACATCTAATTTCTTTAAAGGGCTCCCTCGTGCCACTCGTTTGCCCTTCGACCATTGAACTCTTCAAGACCTCTTCAAGATGATAACAGCACATCCTTTAAGTTCTAAAAGTCATGGATCAGACTTGCAGAATATCATCAGTTCTGTCAACAGCACCTCATCAACAACTTCTGAAAACTCTAATGAGTGAAATCTACCTCACGCTTTGAGACAACCTAGTTAGGTTAGTAGATGTAGTTCTGTACCATGATGGTACATTCCCAAATTTTTATTTGGATTTGCTCCCATTTTTTGGTTGGGTTTGTAATATTAAAAAGTCGATGTATTTACAATTCACAGTTGCATCCACAGTAAAGTCAGCAACGATGCAGATTTATTTTAGAATTTCTACAACATAAATTGACATGTTGCTTTTAAAAAAATTTGTATTTTTGGAAATTTTACTGAAAAAAATTGGGGTGAGATTTTTGATTTTCCTACACTATGTAAAAATTCTGCACAATTTGCTGATGCTATAATCTACTTTATGAAACCGTCAGTATATCTGTCCCATGTGAACATGACCTAAATACTAAAGAATACATACAATAAAAATAACAGCACATTTGGAAATGATGCTTCAGAAGCTAAGTTTTTATTTAAAAGCCAATTAGCCAGATGTAGCAAGTTTAAAATCACAGAGCAATGAAATTTCACGAACAGGATTATGTAGAGAGATTGGTCTTTTTACCAATTGTCCATAAAATACAGGGAAATCACTTCCAGTTGGTACAGGTTTTCAACTGCTTTTTTTTTCTTCGAGGACCTAAGGAGAATATATGTCCAATGCAACATCCACCTCCATGTCAAGAAGTATATTTAACAATTCAGTAAATAAGTCCTACATCTAAAATCAATAAACTACTTTCTGAGACACCATATCAGCTCAGTCTAGTGAACAATCCGGTTATATATTACTTTTTTCTTGTCTTTTCAATCATGGTTTCTACAATCATTGCAGTTTCTTCATAACTCTTTGTTTTATCATTTGTAATCTTCTCAATCGATTCTACCACTTCAACCTTTTCATAGCTCATGGAACTTGGGAAGTCTCTCCTTCTGAAGGGTGCTAAATGCTTATCTTCTTTGTCATCATTTTGGCTCAATCTCTGAGTCCTAACTGTGTTTGAACTTGAATTTCCAGAATTCCCCAAACTTCCAGAATTTCTGGATCCTTGTTGGGTATCATCTGGTTTAGTCACATCTGATGGCTTTTTCAAATCATCGTGATCTTCTGGTTCTTTACCATTTTGATTTCTTTCCTCCTCATCTTTGTCTTTAGGTGTATCATCAATTTCTGGTTCATCTTCTTTTTTTCCATTAAAACCGGCATCATCATTTTCACTTTCTGAAGACTCAGAAGGCTCAGGTAATTCTGGAATTGGGAGTACAATGTCATCACCTGGCACTATGTCAGGGATAATACTGACAGTTATCCTACCTCCAGTTTGAGGAGTGGAGGAGCAGAAGAATGGGTCTACGTAACTTGATTCCCCTGTTACAAGAACATAACGACCCTTAGTGAAAATTTCTGGAGAAGGCTCTTGCTTCTTGTACCCTCTTATTCTGTCTCGTACCATATTACATAGTTTATCAAATGCTTTACTTATCTGTGCTCCATCTGGTACATCCTCTGGAGAAAAGTCTTGCTCTAACATTTCAAATTCTTTCACAGGTAAATCGGATCCAGGATAATTCGATTCTGATTGTCTGTTATCTGAGCTCTCTCGTTTTCTCTCCACAACTTTATCCTCATTATCAGCATCATCTTTATCCATTGGTAGTTCTTTTTTCCTTGAGGTCTTCCTTGGCACACCCTTTTGCCTTGGTTTTGCTGTAGCAATATCTTGTATAGCTAGAGTGATATCTGCAGTGAGTAATATAAACAATATATACTTATTATTGAGAATTACATGTCAGTACATAAGGATGAAGAAAAGATTAGCTTAACAGATAACACAGAAAGCCATGATATCATGGTCAAGCTAAACTCTGCTGCATCCGTAGATTTTATATCTATATATATTATATATATATATATATATCCTATACTTTATATCTATATATATTATATTAATAATAATAACATATCATTATATATAAAACATATATATATACATATATTTATATTTATAGTATTTCTATCTATCTATCTATTATCTATCTATCTATCTATATTTATATATTATATATTATATATATATATATATATATATATATATAACAGCATGGTAAATCCTGATAGGGCCTTCATGAGACACAATGAGGGTCCTGATTTTCCAAACCAGGCAAAGTAATTGACAGTCTTCTCTGCACACTAACTGATATAAAAGAAGCTGTCAATCATCTTGTGTGGCCTAGGTTATCAGGACTCTCATGGTCTCTTCTTGAAGTCCTGTCATGATTTACTCATCTTTATTCTCTCTCACTCCCTTGACAGGTTTGCTTTAAACATACATCTTTTATCCTAATTTGATCTGCTATTGATATGGTTAAGAAACTGGTACTAGTTCTAGTAATGCTATGATGTCTCTGGCACCATCAGTAAAATATATATATATATATATATATATATATATATATATATATATATATATATATATATATATAATACATAATATCTAATAGTATCTGGAGCTGCCAAGCTTTATGCAAGGGAACTGTGAGTTACGGTACATGTGGCTCCAGAGATTGAAGGACATTGATTGATGCTGATGGCTGGTTAGTAAGCAGCAGCAGCAATGAATGTTTGACTAAAAGTCCAGTTGACTTTTTTCAGGCATATGTAGATAGTCCCTTACACTCTTTTACTTCTTAGCAAAACCTCATTAAAATGGTTCAAATGGACACTGAAAAAATAAGAAACATAAAATATCAAGAAATTGTACTATATGCTGGCATGAATGTGAGGTGGAAAGAAATCTGAGACATCTAATGTATTGTCCTGGACAGCACCAGCCCCACAACACATGGCCAAATACATTAATCTATGGGAGAGTTTAACCTAATGCTTCATGCCAAGAAGCAGACAAAATATATTTTTTCACAATATCATTACCTTTGCTTCTTGTGGCTGATATCTGAGCAGTTTTGTAACTTTGAATAAAGAGTGTGAGTGGGGTTCCAACTATTGCAGAGTTAAGTCTAGGAGAAGAGGAGTAAAAAAGTAAGCAGCATATCAACAGTGCTAGTAGCCCACATCTCCTAAACACATCAGACCAGAGGCGTAACTTGGAGCTCCCGGGCCCTAGTGCAAAAATTTAAATGGGGCCCCCAGCTACCATGTGCCATTTATAATGTTGGTGTCAGAAGGGCTTTTGGGCCCCCTCAGGCTGCAGGGCCCGGTAGCGACTGCTACCTCTGCACGCCCTGTAGCTACGCCCCTGCTTCAGACTCTTGCCTCACAATCAAGGCATTGTGCTGCAATAAATAAACTGTAAGTTCTAAGCCTTTGTAGCTGGTGAGCAGGACATTTAGTTACCTGGTTTTCTCTAAGTCGAGCAATGCAGAATTGATCAAACAAATATTAATGTATAATATTTTGCAATATCTCTGCCAGATATAGAGGATGAGATAGCATCTAGGCAAATAGTATAGTAATCAACAGCCAGGTCTAGCAAAGTAAAGGATTCTGTCTGGTTCTCTGGTGGTCTAGGGAAATGAAGGGTTTAATGTCTGTATCCCTGGTAATCTAGTTCAGTGAAGTGGTCAATGCCAACATCTCTGGTGGTCTTTGGCAGTGTAGGTGTTTGATTAGTATGTATTGTACATATACTGTACCTGATGATGTAGGGCAGTAAAATGTGAAATAGTTCTGCTAGTGTTGGGCAGTGAATGAATTAATGCCAAAGTCCCTGTGGTCTACAACAGTATTTCTGGTGGTGTAGGACAGTAAAGGTGTTAGTGCTAGAAATATCAGAGAATAGTGGATGCAGCATCCAGGCAGTAGTGTAAAAATCTACTTTTATTCCTCTGTAAAGCACCGTAACCCACACCGGAGTCTTCATCAAGATTGGTACAGATTCCAGTGTGGAGCTGAAATGTCGATTGAAATGAAAGGGAGGCTCTGATTGGTTGCTATGGGAAACAAAGTGAAAATATATATTATATATATATATATTATATAAAATATATATTATTATATATATATATATATATATATATATATATATAAAAACACATACACAGATATAGATGTACTAGTAGATATCCCATCTGTACTGCATCCTGGCCCCCTAATTCCCCAGACTTGAACCCTGAGAGTATCTGCATCATTGTGTTCACATCCTCCAGCAGCTGTGGGATGCAGTCAGCTCCAGATACCTGTGACAACCTACCAAGACCTTATTGAGTCAATAAGCCTGTCTAGCCGCTTTCTGTGCTGCACATGGTGGTTACTCTGTATATAGATGTATAGTTAGTAGAGATGGGCGAATTAATTCTAACGAAGTGGAATTCGTTTAGAATTTCAGGAAAACTTCGGTTCGAACGAAGTCGAACTTTGGGGTACTTCGGGTGAACGAAGTGTGCTTTTGATTGATAAAATGGCTGCGAGCACATGGCGTTACATGGGGCAAAGCACTCTGGGAGGAAGAAGGGCATAGCCTGCATGACATGTGCAGAGGTGAAGCCAATCAGAGACCAGCGGGATTCTGTGACGTCACCGCACTATATAAGTCCGGGCACGATGCCGGGAGCTCACACTCCTCTCACTGTGCTCACAGGGAAGGTGCTGCCGCGGCTGATAGCTCTTACTGAAGAATTGATTTTTTATATAGCGATTTCTGTGGGGTGTCTCAGCTTGTCTCAGAGACTGTTCACTTAATGTTCTATTTCTAATTTTTTGGGTATTGGATCTAAAATCCAGTGTGCGTCCACTGCAGCTGCCTATACATTCAATATCCAAGTGGGATCTAAGCCAGTTCCTGTTGTATTCATTTAAAGAAACAGCGTTTTTACAATACAAATACCACTTCATTTTTGGCTGCTCAATTCTATTGCACAATTTACATCCAGGGGTTAATTAAGCGTTGTTTTGCTGGTGTGCTGACCCCAATAAACCGTCTTTTTCAACGCCAAAATATATAAATTTTTCCTGTAGCCTAATTCACAAGCAAAGGCTAATTACAACTGTATCTCTTGTTGTGTGGCGTAGAAAACACGCAATTGTAACACGCTACAAAGCTACTAGTTTGTGCGGCTCAATTCTTTGGCGCAATTTACATCCAGGGGTTAATTAAGCGTTGTTTTGCTGGTGTGCTGACAAAAATAAACCGTCTTTTTCACCGCCAAAATATATACATTTTTCCTGTAGCCTAATTCACAAGCAAAGGTTAATTACAACTGTATCTCTTGTTGTGTGGCGTAGAAAACACGCAATTGTAACACGCTACAAAGCTACTAGTTTGTGCGGCTCAATTCTTTGGCGCAATTTACATCCAGGGGTTAATTAAGCGTTGTTTTGCTGGTGTGCTGACCCCAAGAAACCGTCTTTTTCACGCCAAAATATATACATTTTTCCTGTAGCCTAATTCACAAGCAAAGGTTAATTACAACTGTATCTCTTGTTGTGTGGCGTAGAAAACACGCAATTGTAACACGCTATAAAGCTACTAGTTTGTGCGGCTCAATTCTTTGGCGCAATTTACATCCAGGGGTTAATTAAGCGTTGTTTTGCTGGTGTGCTGACCCCAAGAAACCGTCTTTTTCAACGCCAAAATATATACATTTTTCCTGTAGCCTAATTCACAAGCAAGGTTATTAAACTGTATCTCTTGTGTGTGGTAGAAACGCAATTGTAACGTACAAAGCTACTAGTTTGTGCGGCCAATTCTTGGCGCAATTTACATCAGGGTTAATTAGATGTTTTGCTGGTGTGCTGACAAAAAAACATCTTTTTCAACGCCAAAATATATAATTTTTCTGTAGCTAATTACAAGAACAGGCTATTCAACTGTATCTTTGTTGTGTGGCGTGAAAACAGCAATGTAACACGCTACAAAGTAGTTGTTTGTGGGCTTAATTCTTTGCGCAATTTACATCCAGGGGTTAATTAAGCGTTGTTTTTCAGCTGTGGTGCTCAAGAAAACGTCTATTTTCACCGCAAAAATATATACATTTTTCCTGTAGAATAATTCACAAGCAAAGTTTATTTACAACTTTATCTTCTTGTTGTGTGGCGTAGAAAACACGCAATTGTAACACGCTACAAAGCTACTAGTTTGTGCGGCTAAATTCTTTGGCGCAATTTACATCCAGGGGTTAATTAAGCGTTGTTTTGCTGGTGTGCTGACAAAAATAAACCGTCTTTTTCAACGCCAAAATATATACATTTTTCCTGTAGCCTAATTCACAAGCCAAGGTTGATTACAACTGTATCTTTGTGTGGCGTAGAAAACACGCAATTGTAACACGCTACAAAGCTACTAGTTTGTGCGGGCTCAATTCTTTGGCGCAATTTACATCCAGGGGTTAATTAAGCATTGTTTTTCTGGTGTGCTGACAAAATAAACCGTCTTTTTCAACGCCAAAATATATACATTTTTCCTGTAGCCTAATTCACAAGCAAAGGTTAATTACAACTGTATCTCTTGTTGTGTGGCTTAGAAAACACGCAATTGTAACACGCTACAAAGCTACTAGTTTGTGCGGCTCAATTCTTTGGCGCAATTTACATCCAGGGATTAATTAAGATTTGTTTTGCTGGTGTGCTGACAAAAATAAACTCATCTTTTCAACGCCCAAAATATATAAATTTTTCTGTAGCCTAATTCACAAGCAAAGGTAATTACAACTGTATCTCTTGTTGTTGTGGCGTAGAAAAACACGCAATTGTAACACGCTACAAAGCTAGTAGTTTGTGGTGGCTCAATTCTTTGGCGCAATTTACATCCAGGGGTTAATTAAGCGTTGTTTTTCGGCTGTGGTGATCGAAAGAAACCGTCATTTTCACCGCCAAAATATATTATTTCTTCCTGGAGCATAATTCACAAGCAAAGGTTAATTACAACTGTATCTCTTGTTGTGTGGCGTAGAAAACACGCAATTGTAACAACCTACAAAGCTACTAGTTTGTGCGGCTCAATTCTTTGGCGCAATTTACATCCAGGGGTTAATTAAGCGTTGTTTTGCTGGTGTGCTGACAAAAATAAACCGTCTTTTTCAACGCCAAAATATTTAAATTTTTCCTGTAGCCTAATTCACAAGCAAAGGTTAATTACAACTGTATCTCTTGTTGTGTGGGGTAGAAAACAGGCAATTGTAACACCTACAAGCTACTAGTTTGTGCGGCTCACATTCTTTGGCGCAATTTACATCCAGGGGTTAATTAAGCGTTGTTTTGCTGGTGTGCTGACAAAAATAAACCGTCTTTTTCAACGCCAAAATATATAAATTTTTCCTGTAGCCTAATTCACAAGCAATGGTTAATTACAACTGTATCTCTTGTTGTGTGGCGTAGAAAACACGCAATTGTAACACGCTACAAAGCTACTAGTTTGTGCGGCTCAATTCTTTGGTGCAATTTACATCCAGGGGTTAATTAAGCGTTGTTTTGCTGGTGTGCTGACAAAAATAAACCGTCTTTTTCAACGCCAAAATATATACATTTTTCCTGTAGCCTAATTCACAAGCAAAGGTTAATTACAACTGTATCTCTTGTTGTGTGGCGTAGAAAACACGCAATTGTAACACGCTACAAAGCTACTAGTTTGTGCGGCTCAATTCTTTGGCGCAATTTACATCCAGGGGTTAATTAAGCGTTGTTTTGCTGGTGTGCTGACAAAAATAAACTGTCTTTTTCAACGCCAAAATATATACATTTTTCCTGTAGCCTAATTCACAAGCAAAGGTTAATTACAACTGTATCTCTTGTTGTGTGGCGTAGAAAACACGCAATTGTAACACGCTACAAAGCTACTAGTTTGTGCGGCTCAATTCTTTGGCGCAATTTACATCCAGGGGTTAATTAAGCATTGTTTTGCTGGTGTGCTGACAAAAATAAACCGTCTTTTTCAACGCCAAAATATATACATTTTTCCTGTAGCCTAATTCACAAGCAAAGGTTAATTACAACTGTATCTCTTGTTGTGTGGCTTAGAAAACACGCAATTGTAACACGCTACAAAGCTACTAGTTTGTGCGGCTCAATTCTTTGGCGCAATTTACATCCATGGGTTAATTAAGCGTTGTTTTGCTGGTGTGCTGACAAAAATAAACCGTCTTTTTCAACGCCAAAATATATAAATTTTTCCTGTAGCCTAATTCATGTCAGAAGGTTAATTAAGCCTGTTTGTGCTTTTACATTTAGTACTGTTACTGGGTTCATTTGGAGTCAAAAACATCTCGTGTATATTTATCATATACAGATTCATCATCAAACAGTGTCTGTACATTTTAGAACAAACAGTATTGTCAGACAGATGAGGTGGCAGGCTTCTGCACCTGAGAGTGGCAGTGGCACAAACATTCCTGGAAACAGGCCCAGGTCGCAGCACAGCAATGGGGACGTCGCAGCAGGGGTCACTCGGTGAGGCCACAACTGCCGCTGTCATCTAGCGGCCGTGTGTTGTTCAGAAACCCAAGTGTTCTTGATTGGTTGACTTGGTCATCCTCTTCCTCCCAGATGACATCTGACAACCCCAGCCAAGAGTTGGTGGGAACCTCAGAAACAACCCTTAGTTGGCATGGCCCGGGAGCGGGTCAGCGGCCCTCACCTGTCCTCAGCCCGCCTCTGTCCCATCCGGTTCCCTCAGCTAGAGATCTACTATGTGGTCTGGGCTCAGCGCCACTATATAGCGAGGATGAACAATTTGAGGAGGGCAGTCAGCAGCTACTTGGCAGCGAAGAAATGGGGCCAATATCCCTGCTTCTTTACAGTAGCGGGAAAAGTATAGATGTGGAGAGTGGCATGGGAGGTCATGTTGTGAGAGGTCAGCCTCGGCATACCAAGACCGGTGATGAGGACAGCAGAGACGATGAAACACAAATAGATGATGATGTAGCCGACCGCACTTGGGAGCCGGATGAGGCAAGGGCTTCATCATCGTCAGGAGATGTGGGCGTCAGCTTGCTCGTCAGGCAGCGGCGCAGCCAGCAAGTGGGTCGTGTGGCCGTGAGTCAGCAGGATAGCAGCAGTATGAGGTCGGGAGCCAAGTGGCCACGGGGTAAAAAACCCGCTTCGCAGGTGCAAGAAAGTAGCGGCACAGGGGCTCAGCGAGGGCAGTAGTAGTCACTCAGTGCGGAGCGTTGGCGGTAAAATCCGATACTCGGAGGTGTGTCAGTTCTTTGCTAAGACACCGGAGGAGCCGAATATGGGTATATGTAGAATCTGTAAGCAGAAAGTGAAGCGTGGCCTGGGAGCTAACGTTGGCACCACGGCCTGCATCAACACATGCAGCGTCACCATCCGGTGGCCTGGGAGAAACGTGGCTCAGATGTGGTGGTCCATCCTGCCGCCGCAGCAACAGCAGCAGCAGCAGCGCCCAGTGGCACGCATGCCATTGCAGCCAGTCAAGGCTCCACCACCTCTGCAGAAGGGAGCTGTTTCTCTTTGACATCATCTCGGTCCAGATGCTCCTGCTCCTCGCTACTCATGGCGCCAGCAGTCGTTCAGCGAGGCGATTGCAAAGAGAAACAGTATGCGTCCAACCATCCTAAGGTGCAGCAGCTGACTGTGCTCCTGTCCAAGTTGTTGGTATTGCAGTCCCTCCCTTTCCAAATGGTGGACTCTGCACCATTCAGAGAACTAATGGCTTGTGCCGAGCCGAGATGGAGAGTTCCAAGCCGTAATTTATTTTCCAAAAAGGCAGTACCAGCACTTCATAAATATGTAGAACAGAAGGTGGGTCAGTCCTTGAGCTTATCAGTTTGTTCCAAGGTGCACGGCAGCGCGGACGTCTGGAGCTGTAACTACGGTCAGGGCCAGTACATGTCCTTTACGGCCCACTGGGTGAATGTGCTTCCTGCCCAGGCACACCAACAACTTGGACAGGAGACGCCGCTTTCTCCTCCACGTTGTCAAACTGCTGCACCTGCGCCAATGTCCGCCTCCTCCTCCTCCACCATCACCACCATCTCAGCCTCCACAAGTACTGCTCCATCATACCACATGTGTAGGGCACAGCGGTGTCAC
Organism: Phyllomedusa bahiana; assembly: GCA_025379985.1. Classification (NCBI taxonomy): domain Eukaryota; kingdom Metazoa; phylum Chordata; class Amphibia; order Anura; family Hylidae; genus Phyllomedusa; species Phyllomedusa bahiana. Next base: position 17,619 of record JAODAL010033754.1, on the reverse strand, counting down.
GCAATTCTACACCTGGCTTGCCTCGGCGAACGAAGTCACACAGGGGAGGAACTGCTCCGCGTCATGCAGCAAGAAATCGAAGTGTGGCTTTCTCCGCGCCAACTGCAAATCGGAACCATGGTGACGGACAATGGGAGGAACATGGTGTCCGCGCTGCACCGAGGAGGGATGGTCCATGCGCCCTGCATGTTGCATGTGTTCAATCTGGTTGTGAAAAGGTTCCTGAAGTCTTCCACCGATCTTCAGAACATTCTGAAAATGGCCAGGGAACTGTGCATGCACTTAATCCATTCGTACAAAGCCAGGAACACCCTCCTCGAGTTGCAGCGGCAGAACGGCCTCCCCCAACACACTCTGATATGCGATGTTTCCACCCGCTGGAATTCCAGCCTGCACATGTTGGACCGACTGAATGAACAGAGAAAGTCCATTAACGATTTTCTTGATGATCCAGGCAGACAGAAGTACTCCCCTGTGTAACTTTGATGTCAGTCAGTGGCAGCTCATGCGTGACACCTGCTGTTTGTTGAGGCCATTCGAGGAGGCGACGTTATTTGTCAGTCGCCAGGACTACGGGATGAATAACGTCATTCCACTGCTTCATGTCCTGGAACAGATGCTGAAAAATCTGTCTGGGCAGGGCACTGGAGACGTGGCGACTACATCTCGCGGCCACATGAGTCTGGTGGGGACTGAAATGGAGGAGGAGGAGGAGGAGGAGGACATTGGAGCAGAAGCATTGTCTGGTGAAATGAGTGGATTTTCTACCCAGGTGACAAGAGAGGAGGAGCAGGAGCAGCTGGAGGAGGTGGATGGAGATGAGGAAGACGAGGCAGATGACCCCCAAGCACCGTGGCAGTATACAGTGGAAATGGAGGCAGGGAGCCCCTCGGAGTCACTTGTGCAGATGGCCCGCAGCATGCTTATTTGCCTGGCTAGTGACAGCCGAATAGTCAGCATCCGGCAGAGGGATGACTTCTGGCTCTCCACCCTATTGGACCCTCGCTACCAGTCCAAAATGGGAGCCTTTTTCCCAGCTATTGAGAGGGAGGACAAACTCAAATACTATAGGGAAATCCTCCGTAATCAGTTGGCCGCTGCCTATGTGCGGCATCGTCCCTCCTCTGACAGGTCTGACCGGGGGGTTCCTCAGCGCTCACGTACTACTGCCGTGGCTGCTGGGGGAAGGTGGGGGGGTAGGAGCAGTACCAGCTCCATCAGTAGTAACCTAAGTCTGGAGTCACTGATGAGCAGCTTCCTTCACCCGCCTAGTGAGGAGGGCAGTCGCCAGCAGCAGCAGCAGCAGCAGGACCTGGAGAAGTCCCTGAACCAACAGGTTGTGGCCTACTTGGACAGCACTCTGCCACCTCAGTTAGAAGATCCGCTGGACTACTGGGCAGCCAAACTGGATGTGTGGCCGCAACTTGCCGAGTTTGCAGTGGAGAAGCTGTCCTGCCCAGCCAGTAGTGTGGCATCAGAGCGGGTGTTCAGTGCGGCGGGGGCCATCGTTACCCAAGGAGAACCCACTTGTCCACGGGAAATGGTGGAACGACTGACTTTGTCAAGATGAATGAGGCGTTTATCGGACAGGATTTCAACACACCAATGCCGTAGGCGTCAGTCTGGGTTCAACTACCTGCCTCAGCCACTATTCTGATGCCGCCACCCGCCTGATGCCACACATCTGCTGCAGTTTCTCTATCTGCCTACCACCATCTTTACCAGGGACTGGTATTGCCACCCACCTCAACACTCTGTCATTGTGCCACTCTATGACCTCATGCTGCTGCTGCTGTTGCTGTTGCCGTGACATCCACACTGTGTCATTGTGCCACTCTCTGACCTCATGCTGTTGCTCCTGCCGCCGTCACCTCAAATCTCTGTCATTGTGCCACTCTGTGGCCTACTCCTTTTTTTTGCCACCTCCAGAATTTGTCATTGTGCCACTGTCTGACCTCATGCTGCTGCTGTGGCTGCTGCCATGTCCTCCACACTGTGTCATTGTGCCACTGCCTGACCTCATGCTGCTGCCGCCGTGACCTCCGCTCTCAGTCATTGTGCCACTCTGTGGCTTCCTCCTGTTTTGCCACCTCCAGAATGTCATTGTGCCACTGCCTGACCTCATACTGCTGCTGTTGTGACCTCTACACTGTGTGATTGTGCCACTCTGTGGCCTAATACTGTTTTGCCACCTCCAGAATGTCATTGTGCCACTGTCTGACCTCATGCTGCTGCTGTGGCTGCTGCCGTGTCCTCCACACTGTGTCATTGTGCCACTTTCTGACCTCATGCTGCTGCTGTGGCTGCTGCCGTGTCCTCCACACTGTGTCATTGTGCCACTTTCTGACCTCATGCTGCTGCTGTGGCTGCTGCCGTGTCCTCCACACTGTGTCATTGTGCCACTGCCTGACCTCATGCTGCTGCCGCCGTGACCTCCGCTCTCAGTCATTGTGCCATTCTGTGGCTTCCTCCTGTTTTGCCACATCCAGAATGTCATTGTGCCACTGCCTGACCTCATGCTGCTGCCGCTGTGACCTCCGCTCTCAGTCATTGTGCCATTCTGTGGCTTCCTCCTGTTTTGCCACCTCCAGAATGTCATTGTGCCACTGCCTGACCTCATGCTGCTGCCGCCGTGACCTCTGCTCTCAGTCATTATGCCATTCTGTGGCTTCCTCCTGTATTGCCACCTCCAGAATGTCATTGTGCCACTGTCTGACCTCATGCTGCTGCTGTGGCTGCTGCCGTGTCCTCCACACTGTGTCATTGTGCCACTGCCTGACCTCATGCTGCTGCCGCCGTGACCTCCGCTCTCAGTCATTGTGCCATTCTGTGGCTTCCTCTTTTTTTGCCACCTCCAGAATGTCATTGTGCCACTGCCTGACCTCATGCTGCTGCCGCCGTGACCTCCGCTCTCAGTCATTGTGCCATTCTGTGGCTTCCTCCTGTTTTGCCACCTCCAGAATGTCATTGTGCCACTGCCTGACCTCATGCTGCTGCTGTGGCTGCTGCCGTGTCCTCCACACTGTGTCATTGTGCCACTTTCTGACCTCATGCTGCTGCTGTGGCTGCTGCCGTGTCCTCCACACTGTGTCATTGTGCCACTGCCTGACCTCATGCTGCTGCTGCCGTGACCTCCGCTCTCAGTCATTGTGCCATTCTGTGGCTTCCTCCTGTTTTGCCACCTCCAGAATGTCATTGTGCCACTGCCTGACCTCATGCTGCTGCCGCCGTGACCTCCGCTCTCAGTCATTGTGCCATTCTGTGGCTTCCTCCTTTTTTTGCCACCTCCAGAATGTCATTGTGCCACTGCCTGACCTCATGCTGCTGCCGCCGTGACCTCTGCTCTCAGTCATTGTGCCATTCTGTGGCTTCCTCCTGTTTTGCCACCTCCAGAATGTCATTGTGCCACTGCCTGACCTCATGCTGCTGTGGCTGCCGGCGTCACCTCCACACTCTGTCACTAATGTTGCCACCTGAGCTCTCAGCTTGTTTTTTTCCAGCTTTCGCTGGCATGATTTTATCAGGCTACATTCCCGCTTGAGTTTTTTGGTCAGTTTTACCCTCTTAAGTGCAAAGGGAATTTTATAGTGAAGCGATTCTAAGAGCGGCGGCAGTCATGTGCGTGTCATACTTAAACACAACATTGTATGAAGACCAAACAAGCTCCCTCTGCATATTTAAGCATGGCACAACGTTCTACAGCACCCTGCAGGCTCTGTGCAGCCTGGAAATAGCTGCTTTCTAATGTGATTCGTGCCGAAGTAATTCGGAACGAAGTTATTTTTTGCCGAGAAATTCGGCGAAGTGAACGAAACGAATTTCGGGAAATTCGCCCATCTCTAATAGTTAGCTATGTACATTTACCTGTTGTCTTCATTCTCGATAATACGCTTATACCTCTCCAGTTCATTTTCCAAGGATTGCTGATATATTACCAGTTGACGACAATCATTTGTGTACTTCTCTAAATTTCTTTCGGCTTCTTCAATTCCCTTTCTAAGCACTTCTATCTGTTCATTGTACAACTGTATCTCGTCATCATAGCTTTCCTGGGTGTTTTTAATAGCTTGTTCCAACATTGAAGTCTGTAGAAAAAAGGAAACAATATCTAGTCAGTGATAAAACATCTTGCTCATGTATTCATTTAATGTAACTGGTCAATTTGCAGTATAGACAAATGGGCCAATATAGTCAGGTAGGAACAAAAGATGAAATTCATAACTGATTTCAACAACAGAAAATGACATCCTGCCAATTACTTTATCTACTTCTAAGGGTATGTTCACACGGCATAAATTCGGAACGCATTTTCTGCATATTTTCGCTTAATATGTGGTGAGATGGGTGCCGCAATAACAGTAATCCATAGCTCTCATAGAGAACTATGGATTACGCCTCGTCCCCCCATGTGTACAATACGATCGTATTGTACGCGCGGGGGAGATAAGTGAAATGTCAATTATTTGCGGTGATTACGCGCCGCGAATATTGCATATCAATGGGGCGGCAGGCTGCCCCCCCTCCCGTGCTTCGGGAGTAAGCGCTGATCAGCGCGACTCCCAAATCCCCAGCCGTATTGAAGCGCGTACAGTACCTACAGCTGCATACAGGATGTCTGGCTGATGTTAGGTTACATGACCTGCTCTCTTATTAACTGAAAGACATTGGCCCAGATGTATGAAAGTTGCTGCTCCAGTTTTCTGTCGTAGGTTACAGCAGAAATAATGGCATGTGCAATGTCCAACATATTTCAAAAGCATTTGCACCAAAAAGAATAAGTCCATCCAACAAGAGCGACACTTTTTTCTGCACCTCTCATCAGGGGGCATGTCAATGCCAATTTGTACAATACGGCACCTTTATGTGTTGCAGTTTATGCGCTGGTATACATGCCATCAAAGTGGCGGGGCTAAGACATTTTTATTCCGCATGGGCAGTTTATCTTACAATATGACACGTTTATAAACGTGAGACACTTTCAAACATAAGTATCACATCAACTTTGGCACAGCACTGCCTAGGACACTTTCCACAGGACATTATTCATAAAGCTGGGCCACTGTGCTTTTAACGCTGAAACTAAAGGCGACATGTATGATCACGTTTTTCGCATGTTTTCAGGCGTATAATGCGCCTCACTGTGCCGGCTCCGCTGTTGAACGCAGTAATGTGCTGTTAGGCGCAAGCTTCGCCACTTTCTTATGTGCCTAACATGAAGGGCCGTTCTGTGGGCGTTCTGGGGTGGGAGGCACCACATTCAAAATCTCCGAGGCATGTATGAATGCGGGTCGGCAAAGTGAGGAGCATTACAGCTCTGACAGGCAGACCTAGTTCAATGTGGTCTGTCTGTCGGAGGTGTCGAAGTTTGCCCCGCATGTATGAGCGCACTTCGGCGCTGACATACATCAGGCGCAGTTTTCACGATCTTCATACATGTCCCCCTAAGTATGTCTCTGTGCATTACTTTGAAGCTTCGATAGGAATGGTTAGAGAGATTCAGGGTCGAACAACCATGCTTCGTGTTTCAGCTACTCAGCATGCAGGTCACATGACCGAGTGGCAGCAGTGAGAAATCCTGTATTCAGCTGCAAGTAAGCACAATTACTGGCACTACTGTGCACCTAGAAGCAATTCATAATGAACTAAAAGAAACCAAAAAAAAACGAAGTGATCCTTTAATGTGGATCCATCTGTCAACTAGTATATAGCGCTAAAGAAACAGGAAGCCCACTGCTAGTAAATGCTAGCTGGTAATTAGGGGGACATGTATGGAAACTGTCTTGTTCTAAGACTTTCTTTGTTGCCTATAGCAATCAATCAGAGCTCCCCTTTCATTTTCCCAGAGCACTATATGAAATGAAAGGGGAACTCTTGTCGCTATGGGCGACAAAGAATGTCTTACACCCAGACAGTTTTCATACATGAAGCCCTTAGTATTTTACTCTCTATATAGTGCAGCTGCAATATGGTGTTACATGTCAATGGACCCTTTGTCTCTTTTCAAAGTCTCAAAATAACAAGGGTGTTACTAGGGTGGGCTTGTTGGCTACTACAACAAGCCATTTGACCTTGGCCATGGTATTTGGTCACAAAGCAAAGATGGCAAACTGAATCTTCACCCCAGATGAAAAAAAGGCTAGCTGTGCAAATACATTATATTACAGTTCATCCAAGCCTATGGCTACACACTGTGCTGCATAACACAGACTGAGAGTCGAGGAGGGACCAAGGGCCACATGTACGAAAACTGTCTAGGTCTTAAACTCACTTTGTTGCCCATAGCAACCAATCAGAGCGCCCCTCTCATTCCATATAGAGCTCTGGAAATATGAGAGGGGAGCTCTGATTGGTTGCTATGGGCAACAAAGTGAGTTTACTACGTACATAATGGCCCCACAGGCAAAAAGCCTATGTTCACATGAGCCGGATATGGCAGATTTGAAGATGGAAAATGCACATCATAATCCAGTAACAGCATGTGATAGGGATTAGATAGCAGAACGGTAAGTCAGCCCTCCATTCAAATCTTACTGAAATCCACATCACGTTATTTGAAATCAAAACTCATCATCTGATTTTCCCTAGTGCTGAAAAAAAGAGCTGAATCAATGCTGAATCTGCCGTTAGAATGCCCTCAATAAAATTCTGCCTCTAAATTCAGCATCCAAAATCCACGTTGAATCAGCAATTAAATATTTGTCTTTCAAAATCAGAACTTAGAGGTTCTCTGGGATTGGTTGCAATGGACAACAAAGGCAGTTTTTCTTTTAGACGGTTTTAGAAATCTGTACTATTGACTTTTTGCTTATACTTACATATTTACCAAACTCGACAATGGCAAGTCCACAACTTATCCATACCAAATCCTCATGACTTAAGGCAGATTTACATAAGAAAATGCTGTGCCTAGAATGTTTCACTGAATTTTCATCATGTGTGGACATATCCAAGAAGAGAACATGACTGTAACCCTTTAACCCCTTTCTGATATTTGACATATGAGTTACATCATAATGCCATAATAAGGCATAAGTCCATCATAAGGGACTATGGAGCAGGCTCACTCGCTGAATCCCACTCCATACATGGCAGGTTACAGCTGAATTTTACAACTGGGATAGCTGTTTAACTCTTTTTATGCCATGGAGACAGGGCCTGGCGTCCACCAGTGGAGTTGATACTTGGCTCACCCTATAGCTATTGTACATAACTACTCATACTACACATGCATCTTGTTTTTTGTTTCTCTTTCTCTGCTTTTCTCTTTAAGAAGCAGCCGCAGGTCCACCATGCTCAGAAGCCCACCATGCCTAGTGTCCCAATTGGGATTTCTCTTTTTACCTTGTGGGCCAATCCGAGCCCACAGGGCAATCATGACTCCGGTGTCTCAATGAATGAGATCCCATCGGCAGCCCCACAATAAAATCACAGGATACCGAGCAGTTGCGAAAGTAGCAGTGGCCTCACAAATGCCTCCATAATTGCCATGTTAAGGTTGCTGTATGTTTACATGACAAAGATTTCTAGGCTTACTCCACGCTGATTTCACCTTGAAATCCTTTTTGAAAATTGAAAGACAACAATTCCCATTGACTTCAATAGAAAATATGCACTGTAGTTCTAATGTAGCATATTTTCTCTGCATGGTTTTCAAAACTGATGCATGGTCCAAAAAACTTTGAATGTACTCATTCGTTGGTTGTATTCCAAGCAGAACACACATGGAAATTTACTATTGATGGGATGACTAAAATCCTCATGCAATATGAGCCCAAACATTTGTATGTGTGTTGCATGTGGATTTTAATGCAGATACAAGTACAAAATTTATAGGCATGGATTGAACTCTTTTTGACTGCAAACTGCCTGTAAAACCAAATCAGAAAAACATGTCAAAATCTACATGTAATAAGCATGTACTTTAGTGTAAAAACACATTGGCCAATGTTGATTTCAGTGGCAGAATCCTAATGAATTCCATATTTAAATTTAACTCTGTTATGTGAACATAGCCTTAAGCCTCTATTACAACTTGTGATAGGCATGATTTAAAGGAGAGCTATCTTAGTACATCTTTCTACAATATCTATATATTGGTGTACAAACTATTGCTCCCCCACTGGTTAAGCACTCTAGGAGGACTACAAGTATATGTAAAAAAAGAAAAAAGTAAAAAAAAAAAAAAATAAGAATATTAAAAGTACAAAGCACCCTTTTGCCAGTTTACAAATAAAAAAAAATAAAACATTACACGTTACTCGAACCTGCAGAATACAGTTAACATGATTTGTACTGAAGAGTCAACGCCATAAAAATGAAACTCATGCAAAAATGCCGCAATTGTGTTTTTTCCACGTTCCATCCCGCATGGAATTTTTGGGGATTTACAAGTATATTACATGGTACGGTCAATGGCACCATTAAAAAATTACATCTTGTCCCACAAAAAATAAACCCTCATATGGCTATGTAGATGGAAAAGTGAAAAGAAATTACTCTTGAAAGGTTGGAAAGAAAAAATGAACACAATAAAAAAAAAGTTTCTACAGGGTTAAACAGTTAAAATCATCCTATTTACCACGTGCAAATCTGAGATAAGAACATGGGATAATCATATAGGACCACATGTATGAACCTGTTTAGGTCTAAAACTCACTTTTTTGCCCATAGGTTACTATGGGCAAAAGAGTGAGTTTTAGACCTAAACAGTTTTCATACATGTGGCCCAAATACAGTTAGGAAAAATTATGAAAGTAGCTGTCAGTTTTTTGTTTTTTTTAATTAAATATTTTCATTTCACCTTTAGCAATAGCCATAACATTTTTTACATCTTGTTTTGTTCTAACAATTCTGTTGGTAACAGTCTTGTACTTGGGATCTTGGCCAGTTTGTACTATCTGCAATATAACACTAGATGGCAGCAGTGCATAATAAAGCTTAAAACAGCTTTTGCACATTTTTGTCATCCTAGATTTTATTTCAAACTCATCATCCTTTTCTCCTCGTGCTGCAACCATATTTATTTTATTATTATGCTTATAAAACATGACAACATAATTTTATACTGAATAGAGAGATAGAGAGAGATGAAATGATGATCTCTCTTAATATTTTCATACAGATCCACACAGAATATTATTGTTTTTATAACATAATATAAGATATTATAACCCACACAAATAAAATGTAATAATTGTGTATGAAAAAGAGTTCAATTTTATCATTAAATGTTGAGTAAAAATTCCTTGATATTTGTAAGATTTATGCTTAGGCCTCGTTCACACGGCTTATTTTGGGACGGATTGGAGCCGTACTGTACGCCGTGTTTGCACTTCAGTACGGCTCCAATCCGTCCCAGTAACTACGGTAAATCCACAGTCTCATAGAGAACTGTGGGATTCGTCGCTCCTCCTCCCCACCCGCGAAATCCGCCGCGGGGAAAAGGAACATGCACATTATTTACACGGCCGTATGCGCCGTAAATAATGCATTGTTTCATGGGGCCAGCGGGCAGCTCCCCCGCCGCTCCCCTCCCCCGGCCCGCCCCCTTATGCAGCCGTATGCGGCGGATCCGTCCCGCAATTACGGCTTTAATAAGCCCGCGTGAACATGGCCTTATTGTTAGTGCTTAAATAAATAGGCAATCATCTGATACATGGTTACATCAGCTCCACCAGCATAGGGAACTCTCTTTGCCGTCATTTTCCACTTTGGTGGAGAGGTCTTTGCTTTAATGCAAGTTGTGATGGACAACCCCTTTGAGAATTTATCTAACTGGATTTGATTATTCAGCCCCCCATGCATAACCACTTTCCTCATATCTACGCCCCCAAAAATTTTCCCAGAAAGGCATCAGTGAGCAAATAGGAGAATCTATACTCAGAAACAAAAGCAGTTACCATGTTAGAAATGTATGACTCAAGGGGTACATAATAAATTTGACTTGACTCCCTTTGATCTCATCTGCATTGACAACACGCTTCACACCCATTTAATCTCAGAAATATATTATCTGATTGTCCAGACACTGACTAAAGTAAAACCCACCTATTAGGGTAGCTGGGAACACCAGATTCAGCGTACCATTCCAGTAGATGACTGGACTAAATCTTACACCCTAGTGTACAAGTCCTTAGTCTCATGCCGCCTTCAAGAGCTAAATTTCAGAATTATATCCTGTTGGTAAACGGTGCCCACTCTGCTGCACAAGTTATACCCCTCAGTCTCTGTTGCTGGAGATGTGTTCAAGCAAGTGGGACCATGTTGCATATATGGTGGCAATGTTCAGTCATTTATGCTTATTGCAGCAAAGTCATCGGGCGTTTGCTAGGGTCCTTAAACATCCGGGCTCGGGCCCTTTGGTTTTTTCCCCGCCTCATTTTGTGGAACCGCTAAACTGCGGATGTTTTTTTAACAGAGAAAAACCTTCTGTTCCCTGTCACTAATTTTTCTGCACACCACACAGATCCCGTCCAACTCCTCAGCAGTCACTCAACAGTAAAAATCACCAATGACAAATTTACTTTTTTCTAGAACTTCCACCTTCAAAATGACAATACCCCTAGAACAGTCACCAAAACATACAACTACATATGGAGCAAATCTACCAGACAATGATCTGTTTACTAAAACCCTCCTACAAAACCAAACCCCAACAATACTAACTAAGCTCAAAATAAAAATCCTGCCAACCTGACCGAACGCAACCCCCACATGACTATCCACCTGCACACAGCCCTGAAGACCCTATATACCGCCATACAGTGACCAATAGTGGTAGATACTAGTTTGTAATTAGACTCTGCCAGACATTATAAGTGATTACACTGCAGTTACATTTAGTGACTCAAACCCGGGAAAAAAAGGAACGTCTTTTCCTGAACACCTCGTTCACTTTCCCTTTTTCTTCTCCATCCATTCACACCTTCATGCTGATTGCTCCCGGCCAAGACTCCTCGTCCGCTGAGGATTTGGACACAAATATCTTAAATCCTCACTTTCCAGCAACTCCTTAATTAGAGGTATAGCAGTCCCCTCCAGTTAGGTTATATAGGGGGCACTGAAGCAGGATATGGGGCCCCACAGGCAGAAATAATCGTGGCACAGGCAGATATATAGGGCCACAGGCAGGTATATGGGCCATCAGGCAAAGGTTTTTTTTTTTTTTAAAAAAAAATAAAAAAAAAATAGGGTCAAAGCAGTATAAGGGCACAGGCAGTATATGGGCCCCACAGGAATCTACTAGGGGCACTGAGGCAGTATATGGGGCCACACAGTATATGGGGCACTGAGGCAGTATATAGGGGCCACAAGAAGGTATATAGGGGCACTGAGGAGAATATAGGTCAGAGCAGTATATGGGTCACTGAGCAGTATATGGGGGGCCACAGGCAGGATATAGGGACACAGGCAGTATATGGGGGCCAAGCGGTATATAGGACACAGGCATAATGGGGGCCACAGGCAGTAGTAAAAGGTGCACAGGACAGCATATGGTGGCCACTAGGCCAGCGCGTATGGTGGCCACAGGCAGTGCGTAATGGGGGGCCACACAGGCGTATGGGCCACAGGAGGGATAAGGGGCCAACAGCAAATATTGGGGCCACAGGCAGGGATATGGGGCCACAGGCAGGGATATGGGCCACAGGCAGGCATTAAGGGGCCAGCTGGCAGCATATGGTTGGGCCACAGGCAGGCATTATAGGGGCACAGGACAGGGATATGTGCCACAGGCAGGATATGGAGGCCACAGGCAGCATATGGGGGCCACAGGCAGGCATTATAGGGGCACAGGCAGGGATATGGAGGCCACAGGCAGGATATGGATGACACAGGCAGGGATATGGGGGCCACAGCAGGATAGGGGGCCACAGGCAGGATAAAAGGGCATAGGCAGCTTATGGGGGCACAGGCAGGGATATGGGGGCCATCAGGCGAGGCAATAGGTGCACCAGGCAGGGATATGAGGCCACAGGCAGTATATGGGGGCCACAGGGCAGGGATATGGGCACAGGAAGGGATATGGGGCCACAGGGCAGGCATTAAGGGGCACAGGCAGGATACTGTGGCACAGGCAGGATTAGGAGAGCCACAGGCAGGATAGGGGGCACACAGGCATATATGGGGGCTACAGCAGGTACTCATAGGGCCACATGCAAGGGATATGGAGAGGCACAGCAGGATATGGAGGCACAGCAAGGATACTGGGGGCCACAGGCAGGAGAAATGGGGGCCACAGGCAGTATATGGGGCCACACAGGGATATAGGGGCACAGGCAGCTTATGGGGGCACAGGCAGGGATTGGGGCCACAGGCAGGCATATAGGGGCACAGGCCGGGATATGGGGGCCACAGCAGGCATTTAAAGGGCACATCAGGATAATGGCACAGGCAGGCATTATTGGGCACAGGCAGTATATAGGGGCACTAGGCAGGTAAGACGCGTTAAAAATAACACATTCATACTCACCTTAACTCCCCCGGCGAGCGCGCTCCATCCTCTTCAGCCCGCTCACACCGGCAGCTTCCCATCGGAGCGTAACACGGCCTATGACGCCTGTGCGCCCGAGGAGGCAGCGCGCGATGACATTACACTCAATCGCGACCTGCCGGTGTTGAGGTGCCGGGGCCGCGCGGGTCCCTCAGCGCTGTGAGGACCCGGCGGCCCCGCTGTGTCGGACCTGCTGTCCGACCACATCTGCGGGGCAGGGAGCGCTCGCTCCTCTGCTTCCACATAATCCCGCAGCTGTGTGTGCATCCAGCTGACGCACACCATCAGCTGAAGGGCCAGTCGGGGCTCCAAGGCCCCAGCGCAGAAGGCCTGGAGCCCGGAAGACTCGGGCACAGGGTGTTTTAAATATTTCGGAGCCCAAGGAAAAATAAAGCAAAAACGAGCCGAATAACAAACAGCCAAGCGACGCCCCTGAGCAAAGTGATAAACATCATCAAATCAACCACTGGTATACAACTACAGAATGACCCTGCAGTGCTCTTACCGTCAATGATCCCCATTTCCACTTATGCCCTGAAGTGGAGCTTAGTTGTTTTCATGTTAATCACAGCCAGGATTTTGATTCCACGACTTTGGAGAAAACCTCACCCCCTTTACATTTGATTGATTTAAGGAGAAATTCTCCTTCAGCATATGGGAGAATTAAAGGAGTTGTATCATTTCATTAAAGGGGTTTTGCCATGATCTCATTTCATACCTCCTACCTCCAGCTCTTCAGCTCTGTGTGCTCAAAAGGGGGCTCGTGTTAATTTGTTTTGCAATTTGCATATCATGTGTCCCAGCCAGGATGACATCACCATGCTTGTCCTCTCTCTAGTCAAAGAAGACTTTAATTACTATAGGTACAAGTAGCTACACTGTAGCTAGAGGTAATGCATTTTTACCTCCCGACACAAGGGGGTCTAGGTTCAAATCTGCAAGGAACCAAACCTGTGGATTTTTTTTTCTTAATGAATACACATAGACTCATGGAGGTTTCTTTGTAATTTATTTGCACTGTTTGACTAATTTAAATAAGGGTATAGAGACGGGAGCCCGAATGACAACCCTGGGGTTTGAACACTCATAGCTGTCCTGAGAGAAGAGGTTTGTGTCTGGGCATGGTGCGACCAACTGAGGAGCCTGCAGCCCAGGTCATCCCCTGGAGACGAAGCTTAGTAAAAAATGGCTCAACTAAAAGGGGCAGCTAAAACAAAAACGGTCCAGATTTTTAAATACAATGAAATGGTGAAAATGTTTATTATTAATTAGCAATCTTCCACGTCAATTTATACTTCGTGGCAAAACCCCTTTTAAATGGTCTCAGAATAAGGGGACAGTGAAAAACAAGCAACTTTGCAATTGATGTCATTAGCAAAGCTGTCTATTTTCACAGGATCCCTTATCTTCTGTTTCTGAAAACACATTCCCCCATGCCGTCCCTACTAATTTACATTCTGTCTGCCTCCTATTCAACGGGAGCATATCCTGACTCTCTCACTCAAATAAGGGACCGGCACTGTTACTCTCTGCACAGCAGCAGAAACACAGAGGCACTGCACCTGCTTCTACAATCTGAATACAGCAGAGTTGTGCATGGTGCCCAATCAAACATAGACAGAGCATTAGCCCTGCCTCTCTCACTCTAAGTAAGGGACAACAGAAATTCACTCTGCAAAGCCAGTCAGAAATACAATAATACTGCAGGCTCAACAATAAAAAACAGCAGAAAGTGCCCTCGATGCCTCTAAATGAACCACCTGCGTGTAAACATAGCCATGAGATCCTTGCTGCGCTGATTCATTGTGACCAACCTTCCAGTTGTGAGAGGATATCAGGCTCCTGATTCATAGTAGACTGTCTAGACTGAATCAAGCCTGTGGTATGTAAATATACTTACAAAATAAGACTGCCTTGGTAGGACGACACAGCGACATGAGGACTCAGAGTTGGGGGGGGGGGAGCGAGCATGAACAGTGAAGGGGGGATGAAGTCATCCCCTTCGTTTAAGAAACAATAAGCTGAGCGGCGAAGAAACGCCCCTGAATTTGTAGAGCTGAGAAGCTGAGAGCACAATAATACACACAAAACTACAGATGATACATCCCTTTAGAACAGACAATAGCCACATGAGGGATAGATATATTGTCATCTGGAAGGATTGGGTCACTAACTCCACTGGTTATGCTATTTACATATAACCACTTTAAGTGATTATTTTCCCATTTTGGCCTACCTCTTTGATAATATGTCTCTCAGACAGTTTCCTCAAGCTTCATCATCTTAGATTTGACATATATGAAAGCCGATGGCCTTCGTGGCTGTACCCGATGACGACATTGTTTCTGGCTTTGTTTTCTGTTAGTATACTTTTATGTTCATGAGAAAGTTTCCTTCTTCTTTATGTATTTACCTGATTGCATATCATACACTCTTAAAAGTATAACTGTCAGCCCAATGCTTGTTTATTATACTTATGTACAAGATACTGTTTTGATGATTGATGTTTATTGTAGGATATCTCAATATGTTGAATGTATGATGTGCCTATAATTTTTTTCACAAGTTTTCAATAAAGCTTTGAACAAGGAAAAAAAAAGAAATGTATGACAATAACATTCTTTAAAATGATGTCCTCTCTTTACATGTACCTTTATAAGAGCATGGACAGGGAGAAGAGCATCCAAGGACAGCTCATAGGCTCTAGAGGCAAGCAGTTTACAGGGGTAGACTCACCTAGGCTGTATGCAAGTGTAAAAGGAATGGCACCTACTGCAACATGGCAGTGACAAAATACTGGTCGGATTCTGATTATGAATCCGGCCGGTATTTTAGCATCTTTTCAAAGGTTTTGGGAGATGGTTCTGTCCGTGGTTTGCAGATTCTCCCATCCCCCTAATCATTGACTAACACATCTTCCCATCCAAAAACCAGGCGGAGGATTGTGCATGTTCCGGGTTTTTCAGAACACCAACAGTTAGAAATCCGTCCGGCTGAAAATCCATTCAGTGCAGTCTATGGGGATGGTTGCTTGTTGGTTTTCAGAAGGTTTACAAATCCGCAAACAATCTGAAAATCCAACGAAAACTATGCTTTGTGGACGTAACCTTAGACTGCTAAACACACTATGTTCACATCCAGCATCAGCCTCAAGCTGGCCCACAGAGGGACAATGGAAACCCTTGGTGAGCACCTGAGCATGGAAGAACGGGATTTTTTTTTAAACTGCATATACATCCTTGGAAGAGGCAGAAAGGCAGATAGAAAGAGACAAAAAGTAGGAGACAGAGTATAAGAGGCATGTACAGGAACTGTGGGGTGGTCCTGATAAACAACTCCACAGTTGGCCCATAGAATGAATATCCACTGGTGGGCCCTAGGCACCCCAGTCCAAAACTGTCCAGCATGTTTTACTGGGCTCATTCCACCATGTGAGAAAATCTGAAACTAAGAGCAGGCTGCACATTGAATATCAGTGGGTCGGTCTGAAGATGAATGAAGGAATCAGGATTTGCAGACTAAAACTTAGTGCAACATTTTTTTACCACCAACATTAGTCATCTTTTCCATGTTAAAAGAGTCCATAGCCTCGGGAAGGGGAGGGGTTTCTCACCTCAGGACTTTGGATGATATACAGCCTTTCCTTTCCATATTCAGGGGCAAGATTTTACAGTGAACAAGGGCATTTTTATCCTCCCTACCATCCGATGACATCATCATCTCGGCCCTGCCTCAGACTTGCTCATTCCAGATGCTAACAGAAGCTCAGTCATTGTTAGCAACAGGAGGAAGAGGATCTCTGTGGTCTTGACAGCCACAGGTGGGCTTGTCTATATCACAGAGGAAACATCCTCCACAGTTATACACAAAAACCTTCATTGTATAAGAGGGTCCTGCACCCATTGTTCTTACCACCTCAATGCCAGTGTTGTCTAATTTGCTTGTGTATAAATCCCATGGTGAAACACTGCAGGATGATTTGTACCGTTCAGTGATTTGAAAAGGAATGAGCATGCTCAGGTTATTGATGACCTTGTAAAATGATTCAGGGCATGCGCAATAGCCCTGAATCAATTCACATGAGTAGGAGGAAGACACAATGAGACAGACAGAGAAGGGAACAGGGAGTATGTGCTAGAATGCTCGCTCCCGAGGTTCTGACCAGGGAGAGAGACAGATATGATGTTGAAGAGTCGGCAATGTCTAATAAACTAGAGCATTTGGAAAATACAAACACAGACACTCTGGGCAAACCATGAGCGAGCGGACAGACAGACACTTTAGGCGAACCATGAGCCAGCGGACAGACAGACGCTCTGGGCGAACCATGAGCCAGCGGACAGACAGACGCTCTGGGCAAACCATGCGCCAGCAGACAGACAGACACTCTGGGCGAACCATGAGCCAGCGGACGGACAGACACTCTGGGCGAACCATGAGCCAGCGGACAGGGATACTGATACTGTGAGGGTTAATGCTAATAGGTGTACATGTGTGTTTCAATAAGCTAAAGTTTGTTTATAAGAAAATACCAAGCTTTCCTCCTTATAAGACCATACGATATCCATATATCCATTTGAGGACGATGACTGTGCAGAATTGGGGGCATTCAAGTATGGCCGCGATTCCACGTGGGATATCCTGCCAACAAGGGAACTGAGTTTCGACTACATGTCCCAAGAAACACTGGTTGTTACATCTGCCTGGCAACTACTTTGAACCAATAGAGAACTTTGTTGCTCAAACCCCTTCCTATGGACTGTCCCACTGCGCAGGCTCCCCGCCCACTGGATCCCATATAACTATGTGTGCCTCGCGGAATAAAGAAAGTAGTGCATGGATAAGATTGAATCGGAACAACGTGTCTGGCTCTTTCTTTCATTGGCCGGCCCGTGCACTTAGACACTGATTGGAGTACCCCGGATGGGAACAGGAAATCCATTGTCGTTTTATGACCTTGACAATTTGGCACCCCAGATGGGATGTGATCTACGCAGATACCAGACCCCCGCAGACCCCAAAAACGGACTGCGAGTGAAAACCCGCAGCATCAAATCGAGGACTGCAGCCTCACGAGTCACGGTAAGTTGAACAATTTTATTATTTAAATGCCTTGGCCATTTTGAGTT
>JAODAL010033753.1:0-45160 GCA_025379985.1 Phyllomedusa bahiana | reverse complement strand
TACAGAAATTCAAACATAAAAGTAACCAAGGGGGTTGCAAACCCCCTTCAGTTTTCGATGGGATGCCCCCTACTTTAGAGAAAAGGGTACGTTTAGTAACAACTATTCTTTGGATTTAATGTACCTAACCATACAATATCTTCAATCTAACATTGAGAAAATAAAAATTTAAATTATAGCGATATACGAGGAATTTAAGAAGCTGGTACCACTGAAGCAATACAATCAAATCCAGCAAGACCAGAACAACATGGTGGATAAATTAAAGGTACAATTACTTCAGAATAAATTGAATACATTTGAGAGGGACACCAAGGTTTTATTATTAATTTGTATATCTGGGGCTGAAGAAGCTAAAAAAGAAAGATTCTTCGGAAGAAAAAAACGGAAGCCCCATCAGGATACTATGTACGGAGTCTGAGGACTTGGGCGCAAATAAATGCATGCAATTAAGATCGGTCACACGTAAAGATTCTAGAACAAGGGATTTTTTTAGAACTTCAAGGGTCCAATGCAGACACCGAGTCTGGAGGAAGCTCTGGGCAAAAAAATCCTACAGGAAAACTATCTACAAAAGCAAAAAAGAAATAGACCTGGAAACATGTGAAAAAAATGGTAGTTTTTAAACTCTCATAAAGATTTGCTAAAGCCAATTACTGTAAGGGAAAAAAAGGGAAATTCTTTTTGTCCCCAAAACAGCAACAACACTGTTTGATTTCAAGATCGATTTTTATAGGCTATGTAGGGCCATGCGAGTCAAAATGTTCTTCCAGGGGTCTGCAATAAACACAAATAAAAATGAGGATGTATCAATGAGAATATGTAGGAAAAGTCAGTTTGACCCAGACATTCAATCCCGACACAGATTATTTCCAATTAGTTTATCAGAGGTTACACAGATGTGGGATAAATATAAAATGCCAAGAGAACATAATTTATCAGTACAGGAAAAAAGAAGCCCTCCAGCAATTGAAAGAGGATTATTTGATTGTGGTTAAAAAAGCAGAGAAGGGAGGGGCCATTGTTGTCCAAAATAGGTCTTAATTTATACAGGAAGCGGTATCCCAGTTGTCTGACCCCCTCGTTTATAAAAAGTTAGAAGGAGATCCCACTAAAGAGTTCGCAAAACAAATTGAGGATGTATTAGAGGATGCATTACAGCAGGGTTTAATCACTACTAAATAAAAAAACATGTTGATATGTACTAACCCTAAAAACCCCTGTATTGTCCCTTTTCCAAATGTACACAATCATTGACTAACCCCCCGGAAACCTATCCCTCGGGGTTTGGTCCTTGTTGGAACCTTTGTCCACTTACATAGATTCCTTTCTCCAGAAATTGGTGAAGAAAGACGCGCATGCGTTAAAAGAAAACCGGGTTCAGTTTTGCGAGGTAGAAAAAAATCTCAGATAAAAAAGGTTTGCACTTTGACTCTAGACTTTAAATTCTTTTAAAAATATTTTTAGGAAAGGATGGGACCAGAAGAACGCTGGGGAGGACGTGGGGTTGTCTAATGCCCAAATTAATTTTTTGATGATACTATTGGACATTGTCCTAACTAAAAATTATTTTAAATTTGGTGATAATGTGTTTTCCCCCACTACAAGGCCCTCGGGGGGCTCCTGTAGCTCGAGTTATGAAATTTTGTAATGGCGGAAAGGAGCGAAACACTCTACTCAGATCAATAAAACAATGGTTGCTGGTACAGAATGGGGGGTGAGTCTTGTTTTGTGGAAGGTACAAATGAAGAATTTGGAAATTTGGTGAAATTCTTAAACAATATACATCCTTTGATCCAGTTCTCTGCCACTGTAGACGAAGACGTCATCCACTATCTGGATGTGGATGTAAAGAAGACCAATCAAGGTTTAGCCACTATCTTGTTTACTAAGCCAACAGAACGAAACAATATGCTGCATAAAAAGAGTTACCATGCCCCACAAATCTTCTGTGGAATCCCTATAGGACAGTTCACAAGGGCTAGGAGGATATGTTCCACTGATCAAGCTTATGTGGAACAGAGTAGGAAAATGATTGAAAAATTTTTTATAGAGGTTTATTTTGAGATCAAATGGAAGAAATAGCTAGAGAAGTTGGTAATAAATATCGCAATGCCCTACTGTATAATTCCAAGAAAAAAGAAAAGAGAAGACAAATAGGTGTATGATTTCCAGTTTATTGTTTCCCCAATTGGGGTGAATTTGAAAACCCCTCGAAAAACATGTTTTGAATGGTGATAATAAATATGGAGTTTTGTTCAGGGAGACCACTATTTGTGTATAAAAAAAGGGTGACATTTGGAAACCCAAGGGGTTTAGAAAATTTACAAGGAAAAAACAAACAAAAAACAGCCCTTTTTTTGAACCCTCAATAAAAAGGAACTTTCCCCCAGTCTAATTGTCAAAACTGTAGCTCTATTATTAGGGGGCCTTTTGTACTACATCCTACGCATGGCAAAAATGATTTTGTAAAAGGTGCATTCACTTGCGATACCAAAGGTGTAATATACATGTTGAAGTGCCCGTGTGGAAAAAGGTATGTGGGCCAACTGCCAAGTATTAAAAAATCAATTAATGAACACGATCAAATATCAATTAGCGGGGTGTCCCTCTTTTCCTGGGTATGGTGGGGGACGATGGGCTCCTGTCCTCCCCCCCCCCTCCCTCCCGGGCGGAAGGGCACGCGCCCCGTTTCTGAAAATTAAAGGGGGCCCAGGCCAGGAAATTGGGGATAATTGCGGGGCGCTGGCCTATATAGTGTTTGGACCCACGTCTTTTCCCCTGTGGACCCCTTGTTGCCTCCGTGCCCTAGAAAAAGCGTTCCCTAGTTCTTTCTGCTTGTTTTCTGACCCCCGCTACGTTTCCGACCTGATTTTTGCCGCCTGCCCTGACCTTGCCGCCTGTCTCCGACAACGCTTGCCTGATATCTGTACCATGTTTTCCCCTTTGGGTGCCACCCCAAACCAAAAGGGACTAGGGGTACGACCTGGGAGGGTTCCCGCCCCAGCAAGTCCATTCCGCTTTGCGGGAGGTTGGGGAAAACCAAAACTACTTAAATTTCCCCCCTGAGCGGCTTCAACCCCGCTTGCGGGGGTCCCCGAGGACCACAGTCCCGGGTGTTACAGTAAGATCCGCCATGGACCCGCCCAAAGGGGCCCCCCTAGCATTGGGATTTACAACCACGTGCCCCGGGAAACGCAACAATCGCTCAAAAAGGCACAGAATTGGGCCAACTTTCCGCCATGATGCGGCAACTCCCGGGTTCACAGAGTCCCATTTCCCCCGGGGGTTACTTCAGACCATTTCCTTTGGTACCATGGGGTTAAGCTCGATTCTCTCCCCACCAAATTCGAGGGACCCGAAGTCTGCCGGGGTTTTATACCCTTTTCTCTATTACGGGAACTGAGGGATCAGTTTCCCCACAGAAAAGGGGAAAAGGTCGCGTTCGTGGTGACCTGCTTTGGGAAGGCCCTGGGCTTGGGCAAGCCCCTCTGGGCCCAAAAAGACCAAGTAATGGGGCCCTCGGGGTCCCCCTCCGGGGTTTCCCAGCGTCTTCAGGACCGGGTGGTGCCCCAAGCCGAGACGGCACTTTTAATCTACCCGGGAGACTCCTCTGAAGGTGACTATGCGGTCCATTTCCGCACTCTTGTTTGGAACATCCGGGAATACGGCACTTTTTTGTGCCAGTTCAAGAAGGCGCCCCAGAAAGGTAAAGGATGCCCCGCAGCGAGAACCCCCTTCTTTTGCAAATTAATTCCCCCTCCCACCCGCATAGAGTGCGCTTCGTAAAAGACAGGGGGACCCGTCAAGAACGAGATTCAAACCCCCACGGTGACTACCTCCCCGGCCCCAGTTCCAAAGGTCGGCTCCCGCTTTCCACTTTCCCCCCGTAGGAACCCATGCAGGGGGAGGGGGCCCCACTGTCGGAGCGAGCTTCCCCCCCGTCGCAGGGAGAATTATGTCTCTACTTCCGTCCGGACCTTTTCCCGCGGAAGCTCCCCGATCGCCCTCAGCGTTTGGGAAACGCTCTCCCCTATTTTTCCCGTGGAAGGCATTCCTAGGAAAAATTCCCCCTCCCCCACGTTTGATGATTCCGGTGGAGGTCACTTCTGCGTGGGTCTATGTGCGGGCCCTTTCCGGGATGGGGTCTGCGGGGGAATTTTACCTCCCTTTTTGGGTTTCCCTTATCCCGCCTGTATTCGAGGAAAACCCTTTTGTATTCTTGGTCAGTGGGAGCTCCATAGCGACCCCATTCTTTCCATCCCCGGCCCTGTGTCCTCCGCAGGGGGACCCCTGCACAAGAGAAATCTCTTTACTTTGATTCCTCGGTCTTCCCCAGCGATCCTTGGGGTTCTCGGCTGCAAGTCATCCCCTACGCTCGATTGGAAAAAAGGAATTGCGTTGGGCCCGGGAATGCCAGGATCTCTGTTTGAACACCACCCCTGTTTCCCCCCCGTCCCCAGGGTTGGCCCCAAGCCACTGCCAGGCCCCCTGGGGAGTCCCAGGATTTCGCAGACTGTTTTCAGAGAACAGGCCAGACCTGCCCCCAAAAATCGTCTTACGATGCCCGATAGACCTCTCCCAGGGAAGGGTCTTCCATTTTTGCCTGAGACCGGGCCATGTGGCAAAAAAAAAGGGAAGATTTGCAGAAAAGCTTAATTGCAAGTCTTCCCCCTTTGCTGGAGGGGGAGTTTTTTTTGGGGGCAGAGGGAAGGATGGCCTCTTCGCCCCTGCTTAAATTTCAGAGGGTTTTAAATAGCACGTGAAAAACCCTACCCACCCCCGCTGATCTCTGAGCTCTTAGACGACCCCGGGGGGGCCAAAGTGTTTCCAATTTGGGACTTGCGAGGGCCTAAACCTCATCAGAAAAAGGGGGGGGGAGACGAATGCAAAAACTGCCTTTTAAAAACTCAAAATGGGGATTTTGAATATCTTGTGAGCCCTTTTTGGGTTTTCAATGCCCAAACCTTTTTCAGGAATTCGTCAAACCTCTTTTGGGGTCTATTTTCCCTGTGTTAGTGTATCTGGGCGACAACTGATTTTTTCCCCCCCTCCAGACTACGGGCCAAAAAACGCCCGGGGTTTTGAACGTTTGCGCAACCCCCGTCGTACCCCAAACTGGGAAATTTATTCCATCAGACCCCGCTTGCCGTTCCCCCAGGTATTAGCTCGCTAAAAGGGCTGCAGTGGATCCCGCTAAACTTTCGGTTCTGCAATGGCCCCGTCCTGTCGGTCTTCGGGCGATACAACGTTTCCTGGGCTTCGTCAATTATTATCGACAATTCATTCCCCACTTCTCTACTCTTGTGGCTCCCATTGTGACCTTCACCAGGAAGAACGCGAACCCTCCGGAGGCTGAAAAGGCGTGCACCGAACTGCCTTCTCCTCGGCACCTGTCTTGGTCCGGCCAGATCCGGAGAAGCCTTTCTCATTGGAGGTGGATGCCTCTTCCGTGGGGGCAGGGGCGGTCCTCACACAGAAAGACCCCAAAGGCAAGACTCTTACATGCGGTTCTTCTCCAAGACCTTTTCGCCGGCAGAACGGAATTATGCTATTGGGAATCGGGAGCTCTTGGCCATTAAGATAGCCTTGGAGGAATGGCGATATCTGCTGGAGGGGGCTCGTCACCCAATTGACATCTTTACGGATCACAAGAATCTCCTGTATCTTCAGACGGCCCAGCGTCTAAACCCTCACCAAGCCAGGTGATCTCTCTTTTTCTCACATTTTGACTTTCGAATTCACTTTCGGCCTGCTGAAAAAAATGTCAAGGCTGATGCCCTCTCCCATGCCTCTGATGTTGTAGGTGAAGTGTCAGGCAGACAAAAGGAGAAGACCTGCCCCGACATTCCTCCCAGGGGACAGGGTTTGGCTCTCCTCGAATTACGTACACCTAAAGATTCCTAGTTACAAGTTGGGCCCTCGCTTCCTGGGACCCTTCAAGGTGCTCTGGCAGCTTAACCTGGTGACGTACAAACTCTGCTTACCCCCATCACTCCGGATCCTAAATTCTTTCCATGTCTCCCTCCTTAAGCCTCTGGTCCTGAACCAGTTCTCTCGGAGGAATGTGTCGCCTCCCCCGGTAGCGGATTCTACTGACATCTTCCAAAGGACATCTCAGCTATGAAGACTGTCAGAGGCAAGTGTTTCTTCCTCGTGGATTGGAAGGACTTCAGACCCGAGGAGAGATCCTGGGAGCCGGAATAGACTATTTTGAATCGTGATCTCATCCACAGGTTCCTTCAGCCTAGAAAGGAGGGGAGGTCTAAGGGGGGTGTACTGTAACGGGTAGTGCCGCAATCCGGCCAGCGGGTCGCACGCACCCGTGTCCCTCTCTCCGGGTCCTTGGTGGGGACGGATGGCGCGGCTGCCCATGCTACGGGCAGCGGGCGCCCCCGTTCCATCCACTTGCCTGACCGCGCTCCTGTCCTGCACTGTCTACCTGCTGGCCGGAAGGCGCGTGCGCGCTCGTTCATGTAAATTTGAAGGGCCAGAGCGCCGGTAATTGGATAATTGCCGGGCGCTGACCCCCTATAGTGTTTGGATCCACGTCATTTCCCTGCTGGATCTTTGTTGCCTCCATGCCCTAGAAAAAGCGGTCCTCGTGTATCTTGTCTCTGCCATGTTCCTGACCTCCGCTACGTTTCTCGACTCTGAACCTTGCCGCCTGTGCCTGACCTTGCCGCCTGTCTCCGACTACGCTTAGCCTGATGATTCTGTACCACGTTTACCCTTGGCTGCCACCACAAGCAAGTCACGTCAGGGGTAGCGAGCTGGTAGGACTCCCACGCAGCAAGTCCATCCCGCTTTGCGGCGGGCTTTCGTGGATTGGAAGGGCTTCAGACCCGAGGAGAGATCCTGGGAGCCGGAATCGAATATTTTGAATCGTGATCTCTTTCGCAGGGTCCTTCAGCCTAGAAAGAAGGGGAAGTCTAAGCGGGGAGGGTACTGTAACGGGTAGCGCCGCAATCCGGCCAGCGGGTCGCGCGCACCTGTGTCCCTCTCTCCGGGTCCTTGGTGGGGACGGATGGCGCCGCTGCCCATGCTACGGGCAGCGGGCGCCCCGTTCTATCCACTTGCCTGACCGCGCTCCTGTCCTGCACTGTCAACCTGCCGGCCGGAAGGCGCGTGCGCGCTCGTTCATGTGAATTTAAAGGGCCAGGGCCTGCGCCTGACCTTGCCGCCTGTCTCCGACTACGCTTAGCCTGATGATTCTGTACCACGTTTACCCTTGGCTGCCACCGCAAGCAAGTCACGTCACGTCACGCTTTGCGGCGGGCTCTTTTGAAAACAGGGACCTACTTAGATTTCGCTCCCTGGTGCGGCTTCCACCATCGCTTGCGGCGGTCCAGAGGATCCACAGTCCCGGCCGTTACAGAGACAAGAAGAAGAAATTCGGCGAGAGTAGTGTAGCAAGACACTTCCTTGAACATAACCATAATGTTGCAGAACTACGTTGGTGTATCTTGCAGGAGGTGAAGGGTAGTGAGGAGTTAACATTAGAGAAATGCCTCTTGCAGCATGAAGCAAGATGAATACATAGGATGAATACTTTGGCCCCGATGGGAATGAATGAAAGTCTTAGCCTATGAGCTTTTCTGTAATATATTACATAGTTACATAGTAAGTATGGTTGAAAGAAGACACTTGTCCATCAAGTTCAACCAGGGGTGGGGAAAATGTGGGTGAGGGAGAGAGACAAGGACTTTAAGCCCAGCCCAACCACTGGTTAATGCCCTGGAACCCACAAGGCAAGAACCAATCTGCTCCAGTGGAGACCCTATCTTTGACCCCAGAGCCTCCACCAGCCAGGATCCAGAATTTTACATAGCTACGTACGCATTAATATTCTTTAGTTCCAGGTAGGTATCTAAGCCTTTCTTGAAACTCTCTACAGTTCCTGCTGTGACCAGCTCCTCAGGCAGGCTATTCCACAGATTCACAGTTCTTACAGTGAAGAACGCTCTTCTCCTCTGGAGATTGAATCCTTTTTTCTCTAGTCGAAGGGAATGTCCCCTTGTTTTTTGAGGGGGTTTCACTTGAAATAATTTTTCCCCATACTTTTTGTAGGGACCATTTATATACTTATATAAATTAATCATGTCCCCCCGAAGCCGTCTTTTCTCAAGACTAAATAAGTTCAATTCTACTAACCTCTCCTCATAACTAAGATGCTTCATTCCCCTTATAAGTTTGGTTGCTCGTCTTTGTACTCTCTCTAGCTCCATTACATCTCTTCTATAAACTGGGGCCCAAAACTGAACAGCATATTCTAAGTGAGGACGCACCATTGCTTTGTACAGTGGCAGAATTACATCCTTGTCCCGCAAGTCCATCCCTCTTTTAATACACGCCAATATCTTACTTGCCCTAGAGGCAGCTGATTGACATTGCATGCTTTTCAGAAGTCTATGATCTACAAGAACGCCCAGATCTTTCTAAACAAGCGATTCTCCAAGTTTCCTCCCTACAAGAACGCCCAGATCTTTCTACCCAGATGCAGAACCTTACGTTTATCCACATTGAACCCCATTTGCCAAGTGGATGCCCAAGCACTCAGTGTGTCCAGGTCTGCTTGCAATTTATGAGCATCTTCCATAGATTGCACTACCCTGCATAGCTTGGTGTCCTCTTCAAAAATCGAAACCGTGCTATTGATCCCTTCCACTATATCGTTAATAAATACATTAAATAAGAGAGGACCCAATACTGAGCCCTGCGGCACACCACTCACAATCGGGGACCACTCAGAGTAGTAGTCATTTACCACTACTCTCTGAGTACGATCCAACAGCCAGTTTTTAATCCAATAACACACTGTTATCTCTAACCCAATGGATTCTAATTTACCTAACAAATGCTTATGCGGGACAGTGTCAAATGCCTTTGCAAAGTCTAAAAACACAATATCCACAGCTGTCCCGCTATCCAGACTTCTACTCACCTCTTCATAAAAACAGATAAGATTGGTCTGACAGCTTCTGTCCTTAGTAAATCCATGCTGGCAATCACAAATAATATTGTGTTTGTCAACATACTCCTGTATATAGTCCCTTATGAGCCCCTCAAACATTTTTCCCACAACAGATGGTCTATAATTACCTGGGCAATACTTGGAGCCTTTTTTGAAGATGGGAACTACATTTGCCTTGCGCCAGTCTCCTGGTACTATACCAGTCACCAGGGAATCTCTAAATATCATGTACAGGGGCACACCGATAACTGAGCTGAGCTCTTTAAGAACTCTTGGGTGAATGCCATCAGGGCCATGTTTTTAATTGATATATGTTACTTGTGCCATAGGAGCATGTGTATATAAAGCTGACATGAAGGGATGCATTACGTGCTTGAGAAAAGGGGAGGTCCCCCGAAATGTTGTGCGCGTGTGCTCTGGCCCCACCTGTCCACTTGCCTGTTCCATGATGGAGATGCTATGCCGAGACGCGGCATGGAGAAACTATTGATCCATGGACTTTCCAGGACTTTTCGCTCACACGACTAGATGTATTAAAACGCAAGTATCTGCTCTGGTTGAGCTTTTAAGTTGTCACTAAGTTGTGCAATAAATGAAACATTTTATTGCAAAGTATCCACCTATCACTTATATGTATTGGATCTCAGGTATACAAGCATAAGTTAGAGTGCCACAGACTTCATACAACATGGAGATTTGATGGCGCTGTAATTGACCTGTATCTGTAGCTTTGGAAAATGAAGGCACGTTGGTTTGGTTTTGCACAGTGCTTCTCTGAATGACGATATGCTTATGGTGTAGTTTTGTATATATTACATAAAGCGATTAACAAGATAGCCAATGTTATTCATGTTAAAGTGGTACCTTGAAGCGGTTGAATAAATTAGGCAGCAAGTGAACTAATCGGTTATTTAAATTACTGATGAAAGCATGAAAAATGGGCTAGCGTAAGTAACTTTGACAAAAAATACTTTGTGAAGGCAGACAGCAAGTTTTGTGGGATGTTTCCAGAATGCAGTGGTTATTACCTGCCAAAAGTGGTATAGGGAAGGACAGCTAGTGATAAGACATCTGGCTGGACCCCACAGCAGAGCTACTGTAGCACAAACTACTGTAAAAGTGTATACTGGGCATGAAAGAAAGGGGTTAAAATACACCGGGATGTGACGCTTGCTGTTCATGGAGCTGCGTAGCTTCAGATCGGCCAGAGTGTCGATGCTGACCCAGAGGCTGACGCAGTCGTCAGTATGTGTTCCTGTTGCACCCCCAGCTCCCCCCGCTTGCATGTACTCACCTGGCCACGGTCCTCGTTGCTGCCGGCGTCCTGCGCGCACACGTGCCCTCCCTGCGGCACACACGTGCCAGATCATCGAGATATAAAGAGACAGTACACAATTACTTGGGACTTATGGAACTTTCTGCCTGTGCTCTGGGTCAGTTCGTTGATGTCTCCACATTGCTCCTGACCTCTGGTTGCTATCTGGTTCCTGCGTTTACTGACGGCCTGGTTCCTGCGTTAGTTACACTTCTGTTACCTGCTGATACGCCAGTCTGCTCCCTGCCTGGGACTCTCCTACTACCTGAGGTTGCACCTGCCTGTTACCCGTCCTCTCTGCCTGTACCCACTTCTTCCGTCCGGCACTTTTGCTGTCTCCGCGAGTCCGGCCTTGCAGCGGGCTACGGTGAACACCAAGGACCCCCTAGACCGCATTATGGTAACTGGGACAGGATTAACCAAGAAACCTTGGGTCCAGGACAACATGTAGATGTTGTCCTCATAGCAGTAGTATTTCCTAATGGCAGTGGTCTCTTTCGGCAAGATAATGTACAAACATTTTTAAGGAATAATTTAAGCAACGTAAAGTTTAAAACGTTATTCAGCCTTACAAAATTGATGGCCTATCCCCATCATTATTAGATTCCCATGAACGTGACAGCTCTGCATTAATTTGTTTCACTGCTACTAAAAGTACAAGTAGTTGAAAAAGTTGAAAAAGCTGCAACATTTGCAGAGCATCCATGGTGCCATCACTCAGCTGATTGGCAGGGATGCTGGGCGTAGGAACCCCACCTATCTAACATAACCTATCCTCTGTTAGTATGAGAATAGATGATCAACGGATAGTCTATCCTTACATTAGGTTTGTAAAAGTGGACTACCCCTTTATTAACTTAGCCTCTAAATTCCTAAAATGTTATTACGGAAAATGAATTCAATCAGTGGCAGCTTCCTTGCAGCTGACAGGATTTAATGGATCATAGGACTATTTTACTTTCATGCAACGTGGAAATTATATGAATTTTATATGTGGATTTGCAGCTAGAACTCCACACACTGCTGTTTGTTGCATATTTTCCCAATGGATATTAATAGGGAAGTCAAAATCTTGAAACAGATTTCACTGCAGAGTGCTTGAAAAATTTGCAAGTGCAAATTAATTTGTAAACAACAAAAAACAAAATTACTGGCTCTCAACCACTATTATGATTGCTCCAGAAAAGTGTCTTAAAAATTCAAAAAAAAGTGCCACATTTTTGGCATAGCATTGTTTATGGGCTTTTGACATGTTTTGTTCACCCTCAAACATAGGGGTGTGGCTTATTGGAGATTGGGCATGGTTATGATGGGACATGCTTCTCCAAAGTCTGCAGCAAAAATGGGACAAAAGACTGGCATAGAAAGTAAGCCAAATAAAAGTTGGACTCTATATCAAATCAGTCATATATGAACATACCCATAGAGGTCCATGCCTCAACAGGTTAGAACTGGGGCTTAACATGGTTTTAATGTAATGGTGGTTTTCTGTCTACAAGGCAGAAGGCTTATTTTTTACTTTTTATTTGTACCATTTACTGTACTAAATAATGTACTGGGAAAGTAAAAAAATATATATTTTTACTGTGTATAAAATATATTGAAAACTTTTTTTTTGCCTTGCATCGTTATTTTCTGAAATCAATAACTTTTTTCCCATCTATGAAGTTGTGTGACTGCTTTCTTCTTGCAGGATAAAGAGTATTTTTTCTGGTACCATTTTTGGATATATGTGATTTGTTAACCCCTTTTTTCCAATTTTGGTGGGAGGCAGAGCAACCAAAAAAACTTTTTTTTTTCTTAACAATGTTCTCTTTGCGGGGTATTGTTGAGTCTATAAATGTCAGATCTATTAAAATATTTGTATAGATCTGAAATTTATGGACACAATACTAATTATGCTTAAATTGAGTTTTTTTTATTTGTAAAATGGCAAAAGGGAGAGGAGTATTTTGTACATTTTGAACTTTTAATTTTTACTAATTTTAAAACTTTAATTTTTTTAACTTGTATTTTTACTCTTCCTTGGATACTTGAGCATTAGGGGGCTTTATTTCTTGTACACTATCCTTTACTACATTATTATTGTGAAATAGTTTTTAATTACAGCTGTCTCAGGCAGGGTTTAATAGGAGCAGTAACATGGCAGGCCTGGGGGGCTTTCTTTAGGCCCCCAGCTTTTATGACAATCAGGTGTGAGAACGGGCCACCACCCCATTTCATAATGATTTAGGTGCAAGGGTCGCTTAGACCGTGGCATCTAAGGGCAACATATATGAATGGGGCTGCGTCAGTTTTCTGGTGTACTTTGAGACAAAAAGAATGTATGAACAGGCGCACTCCAAACTTTAGCGCGATAAGTGCCTTTCTAATGAGCCAAAGATACTTTTTAATGCGCCAAAGATTAGGGGCGTTCTGGGGGCGTCACACCAGATTTGTAGAATTAGACACATTTATAATTCTTTGATGCCAAACCTAGGCGCAGAATAGTTAGAACAGCCAAGTTAAAGGTGGTGCCTGAGCCAGGCTTGTTGTATTGGTACCATACTGTACCTATATGTGTGACCTGCAGAAGAACAGCCAGACCAGGGTAAAGGTGGTGCCTGAGCCAGACTTGTGGTATTGGCTCTACACTGCCCTGTATGTATGACCTGCAGAATAACAGCCAGACCATGGTTAAGGTGGTGCCTGAGCCAGACTTGTGGTATTGGCTCTACATTGCCCCTTGATGTATGACCTGCAGAAGAACAGCCAGACCAGGGTAAAGGTAGTGCCTGAGCCAGACTTGTGGTACTGGCTCTACACTGTCCTGTATGTATGACTTGCAGAAGAACAGCCAGACCAGGGTTAAGGTGGTGCCTGAGCCAGACTTGTGGTATTGGCTCTACACTGCCCTGTATGTATGACCTGCAGTATTACAGCCAGACCAGGGTAAAGGTGGTGCCTGAGCCAGACTTGTGGTATTGGCTCTACACTGCCCTATTTGTATGACCGGCAGGAGAACAGCCAGACCAGGGTAAAGGTAGTGCCTGAGCCAGACTTGTGGTACTGGCTCTACACTATCCTGTATGTATGACCTGCAGAAGAACAGCCAGACCAGGGTTAAGGTGGTGCCTGAGCCAGACTTGTGGTATTGGCTCTACAATGCCCCTTGATGTATGACCTGCACAATAACAGCCAGACCAGGGTAAAGGTGGTGCCTGAGCCAGACTTGTGGTATTGGCTCTACACTGCCCTGTATGTATGACCTGCAGAAGAACAGCCAGACCAGGGTAAAGCTGGTGCCTGAGCCAGACTTGTGGTATTGGCTCTACACTGTCCTGTATGTATGACCTGCAAAAGAACAGCCAGACCAGGGTAAAGATGGTGCCTGAGCCAGACTTGTGGTATTGGCTCTACACTGCCCTGTATGTATGACCTGCAGAAGAACAGATTCATACATTCTGGCGCATTCTACACTGCCTTAAGAGCTATTTAGTACTGGCCTGTCAGCGCCAACGTTCATACATGTCACCCTAAGTGCTTAACTGTACGAGATTCGCTTACTGACATTATGATGTAACTGTATATGCCAGTTTAACAGAATTGATCTGTGTTGCATATACTCTATATACCCAAAGACTTCTCCACCTCAGACCTATTTCTTTCTTGTGTTTTCTATACATATTAATGTTTAACTATTTATTTTCTCTCTTTCTTGTTGCATTAGGGAGTGGACATTCAGAATTTCTCAAGCAGTTGGAGCAGCGGTCTTGCATTCTGCGCCCTGATTGTGGCTTTCTTCCCTGATGCATTCGACTATGACTCTCTAGACCCAAAGAACAGAAGGGAAAACTTTCAGCTTGCATTTAATGCAGCAGAGTAAGATAGTTTTGAACATTTACACCTAAACAGAGAAAAACAAGGTTGCAATGGGCTAAAGAAAAGCAAATATGGAGCATGTAGGATTGGAGGAAAGTGATATTCAGTGATCAGTCACCAGTCTACTTTGACTACGGAAATAATGTAGGGTTAATACATAGGTATATATGCCCCCTGTAGATACAGTAAATAGATATATATTCCCCCATGGGTAGATAGGTTGGTAAATATGGCCTCTGTAGGTAGATATATTTCCCCCATAGTTAGCTAGGTAGATCAATATGCTTCCTGTAGGTAGCGTAGTTAGGTGACCCCTTCAGGCAGATAGACAGGTATATATGCCCTATGTAGGTAGGTATATAGGTTCCTCTGACTGATTAAATAGAGTAAAAAAAAATTGTACTCACCTCTCCCCGCTAAGTAGCTAGGTCCAGAAGCAAGTGTCCGGCCTGAGAGGTGTGACACACGAACAATTGAAAAAATACGGCGGGTTCAGGCCTGCGCGCAGGCGTGCTGGCTGCACCTGCCGCAGGAGACGTGTGCCACCTGGGACAGATTGCACCTCCTCCCACCTCCTCTTTGCTATGCCTCTGCCTTTACTTTTATTATTTTTTTAGGGGTTATCCACTTTCATTTTTTTTTCAATACTAGCCCACTAGTGTCCATTTAAAACTAAAATCATGCTTACATCCCCCCTCACCTTCATATCCAAGCATGGATGCCACTGCTGCAGCCCCTGATTGGTTACAGGCATATATGTAGTCTTGGGCAAGTACCAGTGGCCCCCACATGTGCCCCCACCAAGTTGGCCCTAGCATTTTCTTTGGCTTGTCCGGTGCTAACTCACGCCCTAATAATCACAGTCAGTAAACCGTGATTAAAAAAGGAATTCATTTATCTTGATAGAGAAGTTTCCCAATTAGGGCAAAATATTCCTCAACTTGGGGATGGGGAGGAACTGATTCTTATTGAAGAAAAGGTTATGGAGATTTATTTGCAGACAACAGTCCATAGAAAAAGTATGGGAGGGCAGAAAATGCTTTCACATGAGCGTAAAGTCACTCATCTGTAGAAAACAGTGTGAGTTGGAAGGTAACAAAGATTATTTGCCAGAAGTAGTATGGAATGAAATGTAGTGTTTATATCTGAAATTGCTTTAGTTACATGGATGGTTTTGTTATGCTTCAGACAGACTACTCTCTCAAACTCAATTTCTTTGCAGGAAATTTGCAGACTGCCCACCTCTTCTGGATGTTGAAGACATGGTTCGAATGAAGGTTCCAGACTCCAAATGTGTATACACATATGTGCAAGAGTTATACCGCAGTTTGGTTGCTAAAGGCTTAGTAAAAACCAAAAAAGCTTAAGTTTTTCTAAGACGTACAAATACTTAGATGGTAAGGAAGCTTCTGCTGAAACACATTAAAAGGGTTGTCAGGTTCATAAAACAACAAATTGGAAGCTCCTGATACCACATGCAAAAAAAGAAACCTAACTCACCTTTTTCTAGTCTTCCAGTCCAGTGTTGAGTACATCTTCTATTTACTGTGTTGCTTACATCACTGTTCATTTCCAAATGTTGGTGTAAATGAGTGACCGCTGCACCTAATTAGTGGCTGTAGCATTGACCTGCCCGACCAGAAGAAGAACACAGTAATCAGATCAAGAGAGACACAGAGCTGGAATAGAGGAGGGTAAGTATAGCTTTTATTTTTACATGTGGCAACAGTAGCTCTCTATTTATTTTTAATATGAACCTGACAATCCCTTTAAATAACTACATTTATTATACTTACCAAAATGAAGCTCCACCTCTTCACACATTTAAAAGTTAATTTCTTAAATTAAAAATCCCTAAAATAAGATTGATATTGTAGATGCTTCTTTAATATTATCATATCAGTCCCTGACACCTTCGTTGCATACCTGATTGAACACCAATGTTTCCAATTTCTGCATTATAGATTGGAACTTGCCATCTGCCTCCCCCCACGGGCTTGAATGGGGTATTTCCAGTTCATTGGTTCACTTTGAACATGTATGCAAAGGAAAATAAGGACTATTACCAAAAACATTGCTGGTCTGATTTTGCGTCTCTTCAGAGCTAGGAGCAAATCTATCTCCTGCTCTTGCCTATTTACTGGCCACCTCTCTGTTTTTGTTTCTCCAGCAGTGATCGGGCTGGTAATGTTACTCCCAGCTGCTGTCCTTATCTGAAAGACAGGAGCTTGTTTACATTACTTACTGACAAGCTTTACCCCTTTAGGGTATGTTCACACTGTGTTTTTCACTCCGAAAAGTGGATTGAAAAGCGCTGCATAAAACACTTCCAAAGACGTACCCTAAGTGTGCTGCAGGATTGCATGCATTTGTGCTGCAGCAGATCAGCACTCGATAGTGTTAATTATGGCGTCTGGTGCGTCAACCGGACCAAGAAATGACATGACACTTCTATGAACGGATTCGAAAGACATCAGAAAGGTGCGAGTAAACACAAATCAGTGATCACGTGTCTGAACTCCGATGCGTGTTTTACATAGACACCAATGTTAATCCCACTGCACATTGTTTAATACGGATCCAAACAGGCATCTAAAAAAAGCGCTGTATGAACACTCCCTTAGAACTCTGTAGCCGTGTACACTACAGTTTAGAATCTTCTACACTCACGTCACCGTCACGCCGGAGACTCGCACAGACAACAAGTGCCGATCTACTCACCGCACTCAACGTGTGGCTTTTCCTGCCTTAGGTCATCTCACTGAAGCTGCTTATCTCCAAACTGTAGACACTTCCAGCACTGCTACATCTTCCCGTTGCTGGATAGTCTCCAGCTGGCTATAGGGAGGGACGGCCAAGCTCTTCAGATGTTTAACCGCACAGTTTCCAGCAGTATTGTGCTTCCCCAGCCAATCCCCTGCACCAGCTGGTATATTATTAGGCAGTTCCTCCCTCTTTTCCTGAGCTTTTGGTTCCTAAAGTCCACTTGTCCTAACAAAGGTGTTTTCATATCTTGATCTTCTGTTATTGACCCTGATTTGTTATGTTGTTCTGTCTATCCTCTCCACTCCTGACCTTGGCTATGTTGTGTAAACCTCTGCTGCCTGCCCTGTCCTTGGATTGCTTGACTGCGTCTGTGCTTTTTCCTTGATGCTTCGCATTGGTCAGCTGCTACTGGTTCATTGACTGCTGTGGGATGGCACCTGCTGACTATTCTAATAGCTCAAGCCTATCCTCTCCATCAGAGGCTCTAGTGAAGATCAGGTAGTTACTTAGTCAGGTCAGCCCAGCCAGCGGCACAGTGGGTCCAAACCTGCCATTTTCACAGTCACTATAACAGGATCAGCTAGGAATAGCAGAGATGAAATTCTAATTATTGCTGTAGAGCGTTCCACAGACTGACCAGGAAGTGTGAGTCTGAAGCTGGCTGTGGCACTATAAAACTGCATGGTGAGACAACTCCTTTAATGATTATCTTGAGCTATTCTCAGAAAAGGAGATAAATGGCTGTTTTCATCTGAGCTTTTAAATAGCAGTCTTTTTCCCTCCTAATTCTCCCATCAGCTCAGGCAAATGGATGATGAAATAAAATAAAGCATTGAGTACATTTGTGATCTTCATTAATGTAAAAAAAATAATGTACCCCATCTTGGTGTCACGTTAGGATGCCAATGTGTTGCGTTTAAATATGTCTAGAGGCTTGGAGTTCTGAAAGTTTTTATGACTTGTTCTAAAACAAAAAAAGAAAGGAGATGGACATCCTCTAGGGTATGAGGGTTGCTCCGAAATGAATGCCTCCTATTTTATTTTGTTAGCCCTCAACATCAAAAACGGATGTTGGTGATATGGCAATAGAGTTGGAGCCTACCTGCCCTTTTCTTCTGTGCAACAGAAAGGTAATCAAACTGACATATGATGATATAAAGAAAAAGGTGTGTAATTGAATTCCTCCATTGCACCCATTGACATTCATCAACACCCGATGAACATTGACAGAGACCAAACAGTAGATGTTAGCACAGTGATTAAAACATGTTCCAGATGGCCATGTACAGATTTGGAGCAAATTTATTCTTGTGGGGCATGCAAGCTTTTGTTTATTGTTGGCTAAAAAAGCATAGACAAGGATGGTGATAAAAACAGTGTTAATAAAGTTGAGAAAGTTGAGAATGTGCTCTATCAAGTAGTGTTATTTTGCTCTTTGTATCTGTTGTAGTTTCTATGTGAATAAATGGGAGAACAAGCAATCCTTGTAATTTTATCTTGGGTAAAGACTGACACATCATTCAAGTATAGGTATTAGCAGCTCCTACTCTCCTATTGTGGCTATGCTGATATAGGCTCAACACTGTTTGAAAGCATGTAGACAGTATGTCCTGCCAGCTGCCACCCACTGCTATCCTTCTGGGAGAAACCCTGTGTAGAGAATGAAAAGCATGTTTAAAGAGAAAAAAAAATCACAAATTATTTGTCGAAGAATATTTTGCTCATGCTTAATACATTTTCCGCATGCAATGTTCTACAAGTCCTTCTGCTTGCTATTCAAGCAATGCTTAGCTACAGGCCAAATATAATTTATTATGAAAGCTTAACATTTCCCTTTGTAAATTTGTCAAGATAGTATTGTGCCATTCACACTCATAGACTAGCACTTTGTGTCCACTGTTAATGTTACAATAAACAACATTCATGTTCATACAACACATATCCTTAAGTATCTGCTAAGGTCTCCATTACCAATCTATTTGCCAGGGTTCTTATTCTTAAGCAATGATTCTTTTAATAGCAATGTGACATAATTTTCTTTTCTACGTGCAGATTTCACGAGCATGGATCTTCATACGAGAAGACAGAGCTACTTTAAAGTCACCCAAGCATTTGCCAAGGGGTCTGATTGCCTCCTTTCTGTCCTCAAGAAAAGACTAAAAGAGATGCTTCTATTTTTAAATAAATATGTTATAGTTACCTCGTGTGTGCACTTCGAGTGTTATCTTCATTTTAAGATACCGTCACTTTAGTTATATCAGATTATTCTATTTTCTGTATATTATCTGTAAACTAGCAACATACATACACAGAATCAATGGCAATCTACAGGAACATGTATGGGTCATCTTCACCAGTCACACCTCTGTTTAAATCTGTGGTTGATGATAAAACAAAATATTACAGGAGCGGGTCAGCAAATC
This sequence comes from Phyllomedusa bahiana, assembly GCA_025379985.1. Taxonomy (NCBI): domain Eukaryota; kingdom Metazoa; phylum Chordata; class Amphibia; order Anura; family Hylidae; genus Phyllomedusa; species Phyllomedusa bahiana. Next base: position 25,821 of record JAODAL010033753.1, on the reverse strand, counting down.
AAATGACCACATGATAACATAACCATCATAATAGTAAGGTGTGGCTTGAACATGTTTTAGGGACCCCAGTATCTACAGGGACAGACAGTGCGCCCTAGCGCTAAGTCCCCCGTGGCTGTCCCTGCCTGCTTGCTGACCCAACCATAAGCGGCCGGTGACAACTGGGCGGTGGTCCCTACTCTGAATAAGTGCAAACACCAAACAGACAAGACTGACAAAGCACAATAGTAGAATAGTCAGCAGAAAAGGGTCAGAACCATGATGAGCAAAACAGTATCAAGCGATAAGCAGAAAACCTAGGTCAAGGGGCAGGCAAATGGTCAGAAATCCAAGTGAAGCAAAAGGTATTCAACTGCGCACTAGCTCCAGCCCAAGCTATAACCAACACAGCTCCAGGTCAGAAGTGATCTAAAATAGGATGTCAGAGTCCTGGCCCAGGTTGTGATTGGGCCTGCCCACTGACATCCAGACACACAGAAACCAGACTGAATGGCGAAGGCAGCAGTCAATCATAATCAGTCTCAAGTGTCTGCAGCCTAGAACTAGGCCAGCAGAAAACAAACAGGTGGAGCAGAGGAGCTGTCAAAGTCCAGCAATCACCGACAAGGTAGTATTCAGATTGGAACACAGAAAACACAAGATCATGGCCAAAAGCTCATCCTCCGTTTTATCTTCCGGACAGAGGCCTGAGCAGACGCGGTCGTCGCAACATGGCAAAATTACTATATTGACAAAAGTGTGTAGACACCTGACCATCATACCTGTGCAACCTTGCTGGTCATTCCAAAATAATAGGTGTAAGTAGAGTTGGGCCCCCTATTGCAGCCATAACAGCCTCCATTCTTCTGAAAAGTCTTCCCATAGGATTTTGGAGTGCATCTTTAGGAATTTGTGCATATGCAGCCAAAAAAGTAATTTGGAGCTCAGGCACAGATGTTGGACAATAGGACTTGGCTCAAGATCAGAATTTTAATTCATCCCAAAGGTCAGGGCTCTGTGTTGGCCATTAATATCCTTCAGAACAAACTTGAATTCAAGTCTATGTTGCCCTCATATTGTGAATCGTGATGTTGTAAATGTAGAAAAGGAAATGGCCTTCCCCAAATTGTTGTCTCAAACTTTAAAGCATACAATTGCCTAAAGTGTAATTGTATGTTGTAGCTTTAACATTAGGACCTCTTGGCACCAGGCCCTCTGGAAGTGGCTCCCATTTTCAACTTTATTCACGCCCTCTACAATGTCTCCAAAGGTTGTGCACAGAGGAGGGGGGGCACTGCTTTTTCTGGAATGTAATAGGAGGAAGCATTAGGTACGGATCTTTGAGAAAGTGGAGGTATAGATATCAGTCTGTGTGAGTGAAGACAGGGCCATGAGCAAAGGTCAGTGTGAGTGTGGAGGGGATCAGGAGCAGTAGCCTACATATGAGACGTGGGGCATGAGCAGCTGTTTATATGTGAGAGGGAAGTGATCATAAACAATAGTCTATGTGAAAAGTTAGGCCATAAGGAGCAATCTTTATGTGCGAGAAAGGGGGTCAGGAGTAACAGTTTATTTGAGATGGGGCATAAGCAACAATCTGTATGTAGAAGAGGGGGCCATACGCTGGAGTCTTTGTGGCGGGGGCATAAGCAGAAGTCTATATCAGTGACAGAGAGTTCCATGAGCAGCAGTCTACATGAGAACAAAGGCCATAAGCAGCTGTCTGTGTGGGTGGAGATATGAGTAGCAAAGAGCAAGAAGCAATCAGAGAGGGACCATCAGGAGCAGTCTATGTAAAGAAAGTGGCCATGAGCAGTTGTCTATATGTATCTGATACATATAGACCGCTGCGAAGGAAGTGGTTATTTGAATTGTGGCGAATTGACAAATTCACTAGCTATTGGGGCACATTGCTGAATCCAATGATAGGCAATAAGTTTATGAGCAGTATATAATAACCTTGAAATGCTTAAGGATATTGTGGAATAAGGCATAACATCACCCAAAAGACCTAACACACAGACTAGTGGCTCCGCTGGAATGGAAATACCATGGACAGAGTGTATAACATCTAAGACATCCTTCCAAAAATCACCCAATGTGGTGCATTCCCCGAACATATGCATGAGGTGTGAATTCATGCAACCACAATGCGGGCAGCTAGAGTCAGCTCTTATGGATCAACATTAACTGAGAAAATACGTGAGCTTCATTCAAAGACATCTGTCATGGGTGGTCGGGCACACCCGTGTCCCATCCGCCCCCCCCCCCCCCACCCTGCACCGGAAGGGAGTGGCGCCGCGGTCCGCATGTCGGGCCGTGGGCGCACTTGCTTCCCCGAGGGCTAGGACTTACCGTGCGGCTCTCTGCCAGCTGCCGTGCACGCGAGCGCAGCAGCTCTTTGAGATTTAAAGGGCCAGCACGCCAGTAATTGGTTAATTGTTGGCCGCTGGTCCTATATAAGGTTACTGCCCCGACACTTCCGCGCCGGATCTATTATGCCCATAGCCTATAGAGAAAGCATTGGAAGTGTGTTCTAGTGTCTTCGGTGTTCTGACCCTCTTGCTACGTTTATTGACCACGAACCGCTGCCGCCTGCCCTGACCTTACCGCTTGTTCACGACTTCGCCTACGCCTAACGATTCTGTACTACGCTCACCCTTGGCTGCCACCGCAAGCAAGTCACTTCAATGGACGCAACCTGGTAGACTCCCGTTGCAGCAAGTCCATCCCGCTTTGCGGCGGGCTCTGGTGAAAACCGGGACATACTTAGACTCCGCTCCCTGGCGTGGCTAATACCATCGCTTGCGGTGGTCCAGCGGATCCACTACCGCTGACCGTTACAGTTAGATCCGGCCATGGATCCCGCCAAGGTGCCTCTGCCCAGCATTGCAGACCTCACGTCCGTTATTGCCCAGCAGGCGCAGCAGATTTCGCAACAGGCACAGCAGTTGGATCAGCTGTCCGACATGGCACGACAGCTCCTCACGTCTCAGCAGCAGCCTCCGCCTGTGGTTCCTTCTACGCTCCCCGTTCAGTTGGCTACGGTTGGTCCCAAGCTTCGACTTCCTCTACCATCTAAGTTTGACAGGGACCCGAAGCTTTGCAGGGGTTTCATCACCCAGTGCTCCATGCACGTCGAGCTGATGGCCGATCAGTTTCCCACAGAAAGGGCAAAAGTGGCATTCGTGGTTAGCCTACTTTCCGGGAAGGCCCTGGCTTGGGCAACACCCCTCTGGGATAGAAGCGACCCAGTGACTGCAGACCTACAGGCCTTCTTCCAGGAATTTCGTAGCATCTTCGAGGAACCAGCGCGTGTGTCTTCTGCCGAGACGGCGCTCCTGAATCTTCGCCAGGGTGACTCCTCTGTGGGAAACTATGCCGTACAATTCCGTACTCTGGCCTCGGAGTTATCCTGGAATGACGCAGCCCTCTGCGACACTTTTAAGAAGGGGTTATCCAGCAGGGTGAAGGATGCACTGGCCACTAGAGACCTTCCGTCCTCTCTGAGCGAACTCCACCTGACCACTCGCATAGATGTTCGCTTCGCCGAGAGACAAGAGGAGCTCCGCCAGGAACGAGACGTAATACGTCCCCGCCGACTGCCTCGACTGGCCCCCGCGGCCGGGAAACGCTCGCACCTAGGTCCCATAGGAGAGGTGTCCCTAGGTGCTAATTCCCCCGCTCCACGTTTGACTATGCCGGTATGAGTCACGACGGATGCTAGTCTCTCGTTTCAGGCCCCTGCCTTCCTGGATTCTGGGTCTGCCGGGAACTTTATCCATGCCTCCCCGGTATATCGATATCGTCTGCTGCTGGTCCAGCTGGAAAAACCCCTGGTGATTTCTTCAGTCAGTGGGGAACTTCTGAGCGACTCCATTCTGTACATCACCAGGTCGGTGTCCCTCCAGGTGGGGGCCCTGCACAAGGAGAAGATTGCCTTCCACGTGCTATGGAGGTCTTCGTCGGCGATCCTCTTGGGGCTCTCATGGCTGCAACGTCATGCCCCTACGCTCGACTAGAAGACCAGCGAGGTCTTGCGCTGGGGACCGGATTGCCAGAGTCACTGTCTGGTCGCACCCCGCCCTGTGCGTGCCATCCCTCCGCAGTCATCTCCCAAACCTCTGCCAGGCCTGCCAGCGGAATACCAGGACTTTGCTGATGTGTTTTTAGAAAAGGAGGCTGAGACGCTGCCGCCCCATTGCTCCTATGACTGTCCTATTGACCTTCTCCCGGGACCAGTCCTCCTCGTGGGAGAGTCTATCCGTTGTCCATACCTGAGACTCAGGCCATGTCGGCCTACATAAAAGAAAATTTGCAGAAGGGCTTTATTCTCAAGTCCTCCTCCCCAGCTGGAGCCGGTTTCTTCTTTGTGGAGAAAAAAGGACGGTTCTCTACGCCCCTGCATCGATTATCGAGGCATTAATAAAATTACCGTGAAGAATCGCTATCCATTACCTTTAATGGGCTTTGGACCATACAGCGCTTCTTGGGGTTCGCGAATTACTATCGGCAATTTATTCCCCATTTCTCTACATTGGTGGCACCGATTGTAGCCCTCACGAAGAAGAACGCCAACCCGAAACTCTGGTCACAATTGGCCGAAAAGGCATTTTCGGAGCTCAAGTCGGCTTTTGCCTCTGCACCCATCCTGTCTCACCCGGATCCAGACAAACCTTTCAACTTGGAGGTGGATGCTTCTGCTGTGGGTGCAGGAGCGGTTCTCATGCAAAGAGGGGCCAAGGGCAGAACTCTCACATACGGATTCTTCTCCAAGACATTCTCTCCGGCGGAGAAGAATTACGCCATCGAGGACCGGGAATTGTTAGCCATCAAACTGACCCTGGAGGAATGGCCCCACCTCCTGGAAGGAGCTTGCCATCCAATTGATGTTTACACAGATCACAAGAACCTCCTGTACCTCCAGTTGGCTCAACGCCTTAATCCTCGCCAGGCCAGGTGGTCGCTATTTTTCTCGCGTTTTGACTTCTGGATTCACTTCCGCCCAGCAGAAAAAAATGTTATGGCCGACGCCCTCTTCTGCGCCTCCGACACCATCGGGGAAGATCCCGGTCCTCAGCATATTATACCCCAAAATGTTTGGTTCATGTTGCTCCGGTGGACCTCCAACAGATCCCTCGGGGGAAGACTTATGTGCGTCCGGCTCTCCAGAGGAGGATTCTAAAATGGGGACATTGCTCCCTGTTGGCTGGGCAAGTGGCACTCTGTAATGTGCCTGATTTCGGGGGGGGTTCGGGAGGCGGGGCACACTAGAACCATACGAAGCTATAGATTTATAAATATGCTACGGCAATTCTAGACGCATTACTACTGAACAGGTAACCACTTTCAAAGTGGTTTACCTGGCCAAATATGTCGTCCAAACGCTAGAATACGCCTGATTAATGACCCGCAGTAGAGCAGGTTCATAAATCAGGCGCATTCTATGCTATTTTAATGCGCATGAAATTTGGCGTTCAATATAAAGATCTCTCTCAAGATTTATTTATATCTAGGACTGTATCAAGAACAAGGGGGCATCCTCTACGTCTTGAGGAAAGAAAGTTTCTACATAAACATAGAATGGGATTCTTTACTGTTAAAGCAGTGAGAGTGTGGAACTCTCTGCCAGAGGAAATTGCCATGGTGAATTCAATAACGGAGTTCAAAAAGGGTTTGGATGCATTTCTGGAGCGTAATAATTAGCGTTGAGCCGAACCGTTCGTAAAATGGTTAGTTCGGCATGAACTTTACAGTTTTTCTGAATCCGAGCCGAACCCAATTTTTTGCTGCAAGTTCACTAAAAGGTTCGGGTTCGGCACAAGCGTTCAGCGCCTTTTTAAGCTGCTTCCTTCAGTATTGGCAGCCAGCCAATCAGTGTAGAGCACAGGGGGGGAGGGGGTCAAAAATGTCACCAGTGAGGGTGTAGGGATCTCATTAGCTGCTAAAATCACATGACCATCTTATGTGTATGTCGCTGTATTTCCTGTTGAATGCCATTTCCACCTTACTCTCTGTAGTGAACACACTGCTGCCTGTGTCTTCTGGTTTGCCAGCAGAGAGAAATACCATTTAATAGCAATTTAGCTGCTAGTGAGATTACTCGGGGGGGGGGTTCAGCTAACTTAGGGAATTAGGCACATCAATAGTTACATTTTAATTAGCTGTATGGGGCCCTGAAACGGTTAATAGATGACTGACGTCAGCCCTGCCTTCCGCTGCACCCCCTATAACTACGGCCCTGCCAGCTGAACCTCCATGTTCCCTGTTGGGATGTTCTTGCTGCCACCATATATGACATTTTTTTGGGCCCTGGTGCAAAAAGTGATAGAGGGCTCCTGCCAGTTACCATGTGCCATTTCCAATACCGGTGTCTTCTTATGTGTCAAAGGGGCCCGTGGCAGCTGCTAGCGCTACATCTCCTATAGCTACGCTGTCCTCATCTTTTCAGTTCGCCATTGAAAGGAATTAACCCCTTCCCGACATGTGACTTCCCACTTCCGTGTGCATACGTACTGGCGATCGTGCGGGCTTGAGGGCGAGCCGCGCACAATCGCGACATGGAACCAGCGGTAAATTACCGCTGGCCTCATGCCGTATCACCCGCGGCTGGGTGTTTAACCCCTTAACTCCAACGATCAATTAAGATTGTCGGAGCTAAGTCGCAAGCAGGAGGAGGGAGCCCTCCGGCCTGCTTCAGTCGTGCTGCTGCACGAGAGTGCAGCAGCGATCGCTTACCAGCCTGCTTCGGGAACTGAAGATCACTTCCCGAAGCCGTCTGTGACATCACGATGCCCACAATACATTGTGGGCATCGTGGGCATCATGACTGACAGTTGTCATGGCGACCAATACACAGTAATAATACTGTGTACTGGCCTGCCTTCTAACAGCAATCTTCAGAAGATCTGAAGACTGCTGTTATATATCCCCTATGGGGAAAAGTAAAAAAAAAGTGTAAAAAAGTTTAAAAAAAGTAAAAAAAAAAAAGTGAAAAAAAAGTGAAAAAAGTAAATCACAAATACAAAAACTAAAATAAAAACACGTACACTGCCCTTTTTCCCTTTACAGACGCCAAACGCCCCAAAAAAGATAAAAAATAAATAAAGTACCCATATTTGGTATCGCCGACCTGTCCTTTAAATATGTCATATTAAGTAACCCGTACGGTGAACGCTGTTAAAAATTTGTTTTTAAAAAAATCAAAGAAATGCGATTTTTGTTCATCCCGCAGAACATAAAATGGAATAAAAAGCGATCAAAACCTCATATAAACGCCAAATTTGTACCAATTAAAACGTCAGTTCATCCCGCAAAAAAAAAGTCCTTACACATCTCTGTATACGGAAAAATAAAAAAAGTTATGGCTCTCAGAAGACAGCAATGCATAAAAATAGTTTTACACAATAAAAATCTTTTTTTTTTAAAAGTGCATCAACATAAAAAAACTATATAAATTGGGTGTCGTCTTAATCGTATCGAACCACAGAGTAAAGTTAACTTGTCATGGATACTGCACAGTGAGCGCTGTTAAAAATAAAAAAACGCTCCTAGGATTGCAGTATATTCGTCACCCTACCGTCCAAAAAACGGATTTAAAACTGATCAAAAAGTCTTGTCCCCAAAAAAATGATACCAATAAAAACATCAACTCATCCCACAAAAAACAAGCCCCTACACAGCTCCGTACACAGAAAAATAAAAAAGTTTTGGCGATGCAAAAACGTGTTTTCCTTTTTGAATAAAAGTGTTTTTATTGTGTAAAAGCAGTAAAACATGAAAAAAATATACAAATTTGGTATCACTGTAATCGTATTGAGTAATCGTGCTGAGTAAAGCTAGCATGTCATTTATACTGCACGGTTACCGCTGTAAAAAATAAAAATAAAAAACACTACCATAAATGCTGTATTTTGTTCAAAATGCTTCACAAAAAACTTAATAAAAAAGTGATCAAAGTGTCATATGCACCCCATAATGGTACTAATAAAAACGTCAACTCATCCCACAAAAAACAAGCCCATAATCGGCTCCGTATACAGAAAAATATAAAAGCTATTATTGTCAGAATAGGACAACATAAAACCGCAATTTTTTTATAGACCTATTTCTATTGTGTAAAAGTAATAAAACATAAAAAACTATATAAAATTTATATCATTGTAATTGTATGACCCCCCATAGTAAAGTTATCCTGTTATTTATCCCGTAGGACGAACATTGTAAGAATGAAGCCAAAAAAACAATGGCGGAACTGCGTTTTTTCCCCCCCATTTTCATAGCCCAATACAGAAAAAAAACTATGGAACACCTGTGCTCCCAAAATGAACAGTCTGCCCCTAGATGAGATCCCTGAGGGGTGTTGAATCCAAAATGGGGCGACTTCTGGAAGGTTTCACCTGTTCTGTACTTTGGGGGCTTTGCAAATGCGACATGGCCCCACCAAAATCTGCGTTCCAAAAGCCAAATAGCGCTCCCTCCCTTGTACCCCCTGCCATGCGCCCAAACAGCAGTTCACACCCGCATGTAGGGTATTGCCGAACTTGTAAGAAATTGCGTGACAAAATTTTGGGTGTTTTTTTTCCAGGCTTCCTTGCAGTTTATTGGAAAAAAATAACATTTTCAATTTTCACAGCTTAACACTAAAAAAAAAATTGTGAAACACCTGTGGGGTCGATATACTCACTGCACCCCTGGATATATTCCTTAAGGGGCGTAGTTTCCAATACGGGTTCTTTTTAGGGGTGTTTATTAGGTGAAATGGCACCTTAATAAAATCGTAATGAAAATGCGACCCCAGAGTCCGGCAGGTGCTCCTCCTACTCTGGGGCTTGTGGTTGAGCCAAATAGCGCGCTAGGGCCACATATGGGATATCTCTGAAAATGGAATCTGGGGAATCAATATTAAGTTGCATTTCCCTGATCACATCTACTTTGTTCTTGTAAATAATGGATAAATATTGAAAATCTGCAAAAAAAAGTGAAATTTTTAAATTTCACCTCCACTTTGCTTTAATTCCTGTGAAACACCTATAGGGTTAATAAACTTCCTAAATGCTCTTTCAAATACTTTAAGGGGTGTAGTTTCTTAGATGAAGTCATTTATGAGGGTATCTAACATACAGGCCAATCAAAATCACTTTAGAACTGGACTGATCCCTAAAAAAATGTATATTGCAAATTTTCTTGAAAATTTGAAAATTACTACAAAATTTCGAAGCCCCCTAATGACGTAAATAAGAAAATTTAAGAAAAAGATGCCAACCTACAGTAGACATATGGTTGATGCTAGGTATAAGCTATTTTGAGTGGAATAACTATGGGTGACATGTATGATCGGGCTTTCCGCCTGTTTTTGTGGCGTAGTCTGCGCCTCCCAGCTCGAATCCCGCTGTTGGACTCAGGGATGCGATGTTAGGCGCAGTGTTCGCCACTTTCAGCTGCGCCCCGCATGAAGTGGCGGGAAGTGGGCGCGGGGTAGGCGTTCCGGGGCGGGACGCGGCGCGCTCGTATTCTCCGAGGCATGTGCGATGGCGAGTCGGCAAAGCGAGGCGCAGTGCAGCGCTCTGCAGCTCCGACAGGCATACCTAGTTTATTTTGGTCTAAATGCTCCGGCAGAGGCGAAGTGAAGCAGGATCGGAACATGCGATGAAGCAGATAGAAGATCGCGACAGAAATCAGCGCTCCGCTCCGTGCAGCAGGAGTATTAATCCGAAAATATCGCCTTTATAAAGGCGGAAAACAGTGTCAGAAAAGAGCTGAACGTAAAAAATAAACATAATTAAAAAAAAATCACTTTCCAAAACTCTAGAACGGCGCAATATCAAGAATTATTGTAAATTGCCGGGAAATACAGTAATTCAAATTCTGAAACCTATTCTCATTGGTCGGCATAAACCGGCCAATCAGAATAGGAGCGACAGTGAACCATTAAAACCTATGGGGAAGGATTGACCAATCAGAATCCACCGGCGGGACAGTTCAAAATACAGTAAAAATGGTGAAAAAAGCTGATTGGCTGAGCTAGCGGGGGCTTGGCTAGCTCGGCCAATCAGAGCTCGAGCTACTTCTCCCATTATAGTCTATGGAGAGATGAAATCTCGGCGCTCAGCGCCGTGCGGCATGAAGTATTAATAAAAAAAATATTTTTATTAAATGTAAAACATTATAAGATAAAGAGCAGAACCCTTCTTTACAAATAAAGCAGTTAAAATCCCGACCAACGCGTTTGTCGCCGAGACCGGCGCTACATAGGGAATTGCAATAGAGAGAATTGCCGGGAAATACAGTAATTCAAATTATTTAAGCTATTCTCATTGGTCGGCATAAACCAGCCAATCAGAATAGGAGCGACAATGTCCCATTATAACCTATGGAGGAGTATTGACCAATCAGAAATAGGAGCGACAATGTCCCATTATATTCTATGGAGGAGTATTGACCAATCAGAATAGGAGGGACAATGTCCCATTATATCCTATGGATAAAAATTGACCAATCATATTCAATGGCGGAACAGTTCAAAATACAGTAAAAATGCAGAAACGAGCTGAGTGGTTGAAGCGGCGGGGGCTCGTCCAGCTTAGCCAATCAGAGCGCGAGCTACTTTCTCATAGAGTTCTGTGGGGAAAAGAAATTCTGAGCGCGCTCTGTGATTGGCTAAGTTAAAAGAGGCGCTGTTATTTGGACCAATGGGAGAGCGAGCGACGCTCCTATAGGTTTTCTAATGCAATCTGAAATCAAACTGATTGGTCAATACTCCTCCATAGGTTATAATGGGACATTGTCGCTCCTATTCTGATTGGCTGGTTTATGCCGACCAATGAGAATAGCTTAAACAATTTGAATTACTGTATTTCCTGGCAATTCTCTCTATTGCAATTCCCTATGTAGCGCCAGTCTCGGCGACAAACGCGTTGTTTGGGATTTTAACTGCTTTATTTGTAAAGAAGGGTTCTGCTCTTTATCTGATAATGTTTTACATTTAATGCAAATAATTTTTTTATTAATACTTCATGCTGCATGGCGCTGAGTGCCGAGATTTCAGAGCGCCCATCTCTCCATAGACTATAATGGGAGAAGTAGCTCGCGCTCTGATTGGCTGGGATAGCCAAGCCCCCGCTAGCTCAGCCAATCACCTCTTTTCAGCATTTTTACAGTATTTTGAACTGTCCCGCCGTGGATTCTGATTGGTCTAAACTTCCCCATAGGTTTTAATGGTTCACTGTCGCTCCTATTCTGATTGGCCGGTTTATGCCGACCAATCAGAATAGCTTTCTGAATTTGAAAAACTGTATTTCCCGGCAATTTCCAATATCCTAATTCTTGAATTAGGATATTGGAAAGTGAGTTTGTTTTATGTATTTTTTATTTTTTAGGTTTCAGCTCTTTTCCTGAGAATGTTGAACGCCTTTATAAAGGCGATTTTTGATTCATACTCCGCACCGACATGTGGAAATATTTCTCGCTGTTCCAGCCTGTATCGCTTCGGAACTGTTTTTCGGCGCAGTCCCGCACGGCGCCTATGTCCCTCACTGCGCCTCAGTCCCGCACTGCGCCTAACACACAGGCGAGGCGCGGCGGACTTTACATGGAATGTATGAGCATGCCCCGGCCCCGACTTAAATCAGGCGCAGATTCCGCCGGGAAACTGGCGGAAAGGTGCGCCCCGACCCGGCGAGATTCATACATATCGCCCAATGTGTCTTACACACAGAAATTTTTGAAGTTTGAAAATGGTAAATTTTTCACATTTTTCACGATTCTTTGATATTTTTCAGAAATAAACAAGGACTTTTTGGACCAAAATTTCTTACTATGTTAAAGTACAATGTGTCATGAGAAAACAATCTCTGAATCGCATGGATAGGTAAAAGTGACAAAAAGTTATTCTCACATAAAGTGACACATGCCAGATTTAAAAAATGGGGCTCTGTCAGAGAGGCCAAAACTGGCTCTGGCATTAAGGGGTTAATTATTTTAGCCTTTAAATTTTTTTCTGTGCCTCCTAGAGCCAAATTTTCTTCACCATTTTACCGTTATGGGTGCTAATTGCAGCTTCTCCTCACCTGTATGGGTATAAAAAATGAACTAGAACATCTTCTCACATTGACTTTTATGGGGTTTGAAGTTCGGTTCGAGTTTGACTCGAACTTCGAACCGAACTTCTTAAATTTTGAGGTTCTACTCAAACTCGAACTTTTTAGGGTTCGCTCATCTCTAGTAATAATATAACAAGTTATAGTGACCAGGATTCTGGAGAAGGGGTGTTGATCCAGGGATTTATTCTGATTGCCAGATTGGAGTCGGAAAGGATTTGTTTTCCCTAAAATAAGGACAATTGGCTTCTACAGCCTGGGGGTTTTTACCGTCCGCTGGATCAACACTTTCGCAAAATAGGCTGAACTGGATGGACGTCTGTATTTTTTCGGTCTTATAAACTATGTAACTATGTAACTATATATACCTTTTCCAGCAGTAATGCACCTGTCAGGGCTGGGCAGCGCTCGGCTTGCAGGGAGGAAGAGTCTGCAGCAGCTGATCAGCAAACCCAACCTGATAGACAGTCTGCTGGGAGCTGTGTGAATGACAGATGCCCAGCCACTCCTGACACGAGGCGAGTCGCACCAGCCAATGGGAGGACCCGGAGGCCGCTCCAATCAGCTACAGGGGCGGTATCTGGGGATTACATTTAAACTCCCTGCTAGCTGAGTGCTGCGCCTGCGATATTCTCCTGGCTGCCTTGCTACCTGTGCTATTGCTTGTTGTTTGCTTACCTGTGTACCTGACCTTGGCTTGTTTTCCTGACCCCGGCTTGTCTTCTGATTTTGTACCTCGCTCCCGTTCGTGTTTGACCTTGGCTTGTTTACGTTTATCCCTCTGGTTCTGATTTGTGGCTTGGCGTTCCTGATTTGGTTTGACCCGGACTGTCTGACTATTCTTCCTTCTGACGGCCCCAGCATTTTAGCAGTGCAGGGACTGTCGCACAGTTGCCGTCTGCCGCCTAGGGCAGCACGTCAAGTAGGCAGGGACAGTGGGCTGGGTTCCAGTCAGGGCTCACTGTACCTCCCTTGACGTGACATTATCGCAGGCCGGAACCGTTACTGCTCTACCCCACTATGAACCCCATGACAGCTATGGTAGAGCAGATGCAGGGGCTAACCCAGGTAGTCCAGGATCTGGCGCTGAGGGTAGAACAGCAGGAATCTACCCCAAGGCAGAGTGTCCCTGCACTACCTTCCCCTCCTGTGGAGCCCCCTATCCAGTTGCCTGACAGGTTCTCAGGCAACAGGAAGGCCTTTTTGGCATTTAGAGAGGGATGTCGCCTGTATTTTAGGCTCCGCCCACATACCTCGGGCAATGAGGAGCAAAGAGTGGGAATGGTTATGTCCCTACTTCAGGGTCCCCCCCAGGAGTGGGCATTTTCGTTACCGCCTGAGTCGCCAGAACTGTCTTCTGTGGACAGCTTCTTTGCCGCCTTAGGGGTACTTTTTGATGACCCGGATAGGGAAGCTGTGGCCGAGGCTCAGCTGACCACCTTGAGGCAGGGTAAAAAGACGGTGGTCGGATCCATACATACTGAAAAGTGTACTCTATTTATCATGGAGGGGCTGCCCGCTGATGTGGTGTTGGGGCTGCCCTGGCTTCAGAAACATAACCCAGTGTTTGACTGGAATTCAGGTGAATTAGTCAAGTGGGGACAACGGTGTGTTGACAGATGTCTCCCTACCATACTGGGCAATACTGAGGTGGAGCAGATTCCTGTTTTTATCCGTGACTTTGCTGCAGTATTTTCTCAGAAACAGTCGGAGATACTACCCCCTCATAGATCTTACGACTGTGCCATTGACCTATTGCCCGGAGTAAGGTTTCCCAAGGGGAGGATATATAATCTGTCTGGTCCAGAGAGACTAGCAATGAAACAATATATTGCAGAAAGCTTACAGAAGGGGCATATCCGACCTTCGGTGTCTCCCATGGGTGCAGGGTTTTTTTTTTGTAGGAAAAAAGGATGGAGGCCTCCGTCCATGCATAGATTACCGTGAACTGAATAAAATAACGGTAAAAAACCAATACCCTTTACCCTTGATCCCGGATCTGTTCAACCAAATCCAGGGAGCAAAGTGGTTTTCCAAGTTGGACCTTAGAGGGGCCTATAACCTCATCCGCATCCGAGAAGGGGATGAGTGGAAAACCGCGTTTAACACTCCTGAAGGTCATTTTGAGTATCTGGTGATGCCGTTTGGGTTGTGTAATGCTCCCGCGGTGTTCCAGAACCTGGTTAATGATGTTTTCCGTGATCTCATTGGTTGTTGTATGGTCGTTTACCTGGATGACATTTTAATCTATTCGGAAGATTGGTCGTCCCACGTTAAACACGTACGGCAGGTATTGCAAATCCTGAAGCAAAATAGTTTGTTTGTCAAGCTTGAAAAATGTGTTTTCGGGGTGCAGGAGGTACCTTTCCTTGGGTACATCCTGACTCCTAACTCATTTCGTATGGACCCCGGTAAAATTCAGGCCATTCTCGATTGGGTCCGCCCTTCATCTCTGAAGGCCCTGCAGCGGTTCCTAGGGTTTGCGAACTACTATCGTAAATTTATTCGTAATTTTTCTGTCTTAGTTCGGCCTTTGACTGACATGACTAAGAAGGGGGTGAAGTTCAGTAGTTGGCAACCTGAGGACATAGATGCATTTGAGAAGCTTAAGCAGTGTTTTGCATCAGCTCCTGTGTTGATTCAAGCAGATCACAGCAAACCCTTTGTCGTTGAGGTTGATGCTTGCGAGTATTGCGCAGGGGCGGTCTTGTCTCAGGGGTCCGCTAATGTGACTAACCTTCGCCCTTGTGCCTTCTTTCACGTAAATTTTCCTCAGCTGAAAGGAATTATGATGTTGGGAACCGGGAGTTGTTGGCTATTAAGTGGGCCTTCGAGGAATGGCGCCACTTCCTCGAGGGTGCCCAGCATCAGGTCACGGTCCTTACTGATCATAAGAATCTTACCTTTTTAGAGAGTGCTAAAAGGTTAAATCCACGTCAGGCGCGTTGGGCATTATTTTTTACGCGCTTCAACTTTGTTGTTACTTACAGACCTGGTTCGAAAAATGTGAAGGCTGATGCTCTATCTAGAAGCTTCTGTGCCAGCCACGCATCTCAGGAGGATCCGGCACCTATATTGCCCAAGGAGACTGTTGTCTCAGCTATTTCCCCTGATTTAGCCACTGAGGTTAAGCCACCAGGAGATGAGACCTGTTAACTGTCCTATTTCGAAGGTCTTTGTCCCCACTCAGTTTCGGCTACGAATTTTAAAAGAATTTCATGATTCTGTGTTATCTGGGCATCCTGGAGTGTCTGGCACAAAAAAGCTTATTTCTCGTAATTACTGGTGGCCATCATTGCCTCGTGATGTTGAGGCCTATGTGGCATCTTGTGAAGTCTGCGCTCGGGCAAAAGTTCCCAGAACTCGTCCTCCTGGGGAACTTTGCCCCCTACCTGTACCTGAACGTCCGTGGACCCACATCTCCATGGATTTTATGACGGACCTTCCTCCTTCAGAGGGCAAAACGGTTATTTGGGTGGTAGTGGACCGGTTCAGTAAAATGTGCCATCTTGTTCCGTTAAGGGGTTGCCATCGTCCAAAAAACTGGCTGAACTCTTTATCAAACAGATTGTCAAACTGCATGGTTTACCAGAAAATATTGTTTCGGACAGAGGGGTTCAGTTCGTTTCTCGTTTTTGGAGAGCCCTTTGCAAGGCTCTGGGCACCACCCTGTCCTTCTCCTCTGCCTTCCACCCAGAGACTAATGGGCAGACTGAGAGGGTAAATCAAATGGTAACACAAAAACTCCATTGTTATGTATCTGATCAGCAGGTAGACTGGGTAAAATACTTACCGTTGGTTGAATTTGCCATTAACAATCAGGATAGTAGCTCGTCTGGTACCTCGCCATTTTACTGTAATTATGGTTTTCACCCAAGGCATGCGTCATTTTCCAGTGCATCGTCTGATCACAGCGGGGTGGATGTTATCATTAAAGATCTGTGCACAGTCTGGGCCCAAGTTCAGAAGAACTTGGTTCATACCCAGAACATCCAGAAGAAAAATTCTGATAGACGGCGTCTTTGTTCTAGAGGGTTTGCGGTTGGGGATAAAGTATGGTTGTCCACCCAAAATCTGCGATTGAAAGTTCCCTCTGGTAAACTCGCGCCGCGATTTGTAGGTCCATATGTGGTTCAGGAGGTGGTTAACCCAGTGGCATATCGGCTGAAATTACCCTCGTCTCTCCGAATACATAACGTGTTCCATCGGGCACTTCTTAAGAGGTACATTCAGCCTGTTACTCCGCCCTCTAGACCTCCTCCTCCGGTTTGTATAGAGGGGGAGTTAGAATATGAAATCGCCCGTATTTTGGATTCTCGTAAGGTCCAAAAGTCACTGCAGTACCTGGTCCATTGGAAGGGGTATGGTCCTGAGGAGAGATCATGGGTTCCAGCTAAATCCATCCATGCTGATGACCTGGTGAGGGAATTCCATGAGTCTCACCCAGACAAACCCAGACCAGGGAAGGGTCCAGTGGCCCCTCCTAAAAGGGGGGGTACTGTCAGGGCTGGGCAGCGCTCGGCTTGCAGGGAGGAAGAGTCTGCAGCAGCTGATCAGCGACCCCACCCTGATAGACAGTCTGCTGGGAGCTGTGTGAGTGACAGACGCCCAGCCACTCCTGACACGAGGCGAGTCGCACCAGCCAATGGGAGGACCCGGAGGCCGCTCCAATCAGCTACAGGGGCGGTATCTGGGGATCACATTTAAACTCCCTGCTAGCTGAGTGCTGCGCCTGCGATATTCTCCTGGCTGCCTTGCTACCTGTGCTATTGCTTACTTGTTTGCTTACCTGACCTCGGCTTGTTCTCCTGACCACGGCTTGTCTTCTGATTTTGTACCTTGCTCCCGTTCGTGTTTGACCTCGGCTTGTTTACGTTTATCCCTCTGGTTCTGATTTGTGGCTTGGCGTTCCTGATTTGGTTTGACCCGGACTGTCTGACTATTCTTCCTTCTGACGGCCCCAGCACTTTAGCAGCGCAGGGACTGTCGCCCAGTTGCCGTCTGCCGCCTAGGGCAGCACGTCAAGTAGGCAGGGACAGTGGGCTGGGTTCCAGTCAGGGCTCACTGTACCTCCTTTGACGTGACAGTGCCTGGATTTGCCATACTAAAGCTATAAATGTGTAGTTTCGTATGGTTCTAGTGCGTCCTTGAAATCAGGCGCATTACAAAGTGCCGCGGGCGCTCTGTAATGCGCATGATATTGGCGTACGGGCGATGTTAAACTATTGTGAACGGGGCTGCGCTAGATGTTGGGCTGAAAAGACGCCAGACTTCTGTCGCAGCCCCGTTCATACATGTCGCCCTGAGTGTCTATATCCTCCTGTGTACACTGTCAGGCACATGGGGCTCCCCTGATACACTGACCTGCTGCTACTGAAGAGGGATTTGTGCAGGATCAGTTACCTCATCCGGGTTGCATAAGTCAGGACCTTTAGCTGCAGACATAGTAGCAGGTCTATTAGGGGTGTTATGCCCTCCACCTTCCTAAACAGATACAGGGCTGGAACGAGCAAACCTTTCCAGACGCTGCTGAGCATCCTACTGTTTAGCTTCAACTGGCATGACTGAAGATGGCAGTGCCATGTTGCCTGTATGCTTCACCTGCACTCCAGTCTCTCTCTGCTCTTTCCGCTCCTTCTTGGCACGGGTCATGTTGGTGCTGGAACTAGAATGTAGCTGGGTCTTTGCTGCGCATTATGGCTGCAATTACCAGGATTTGCTGCTTCAAAAGAGGATTATTTCAGGAGTATAGACAGGAGCTCTCTCCTGCATGTCCTATCACATCCTGCTTGGGCTAAACCCGCTAAAGTGTTAAATCTTCAGTGAAAAGATATAATGAAAAGATATAATGCAATATTTACAAAAATTTGAAGAGTGTACTGACTTTTGTGAGATACTATATATATATATAATGTAATAAATAATATGATTAAACCCGACAAGTAAATTTCCTCTTAAAAATTCTCTTAAAAATCCTTTTCAAAACACTCCTCTAATCATGCGATTTCTGAAGAAGATTATGAAGAGGGAATTTACTCTTCAAAAAACATTGTGTGAACATACCCTTATTGCTTCCTTTTTTAAATCAGTGATGCATGTGCCTGGTATAATTTCAAAGCTTGCACAGTTATGTATGCTATCTACATGCATGCAGCGGCATCTCTCTGCTCAGACAACAAGTTTTTGAAACATGGGAAATATTGTAGAAGAACTGAGCCTAATTATTAGGGCTCGTTCACACGGCTTATTTCGCAACGGATTTACAGCCGTATCTACGATAGTAAATCTGTTGCGAAATCAGTTACAAATAAGTAACAGGCCGTTTTACATTGATTTTAATGGGAAATACATGTCGTCGTTCAGACGACACGTATTTACGTGCCGGATTGCGGCCGCGGATTGCGGCCGCAATCCGTCCGGAAAAACAATTAGCATGTCACTTATTTCCGGATGGATTCACCCCATATATGAATAGGGATGGTGAATCCATCGGGAAATCAGTGCCAAATACGTGCCACACTTAGTGATGCTTATTTGCAACTGATTTGCAACTGATATCAGAGCGTATTTACGATCGGAAATCCGACGTAAATACGTTCTGAAATAAGCCGTGTGAACATTACCTTAGACTATAAGCAGGGGCGTTGCTAGGGTCCCAAAACATCCAGGGCCTGGGCCCTTTGTGTTAAGTTTTGCTCAGTAGGGCTGGGTTCACACAGCATTTTTCACACCACATTGTGGACTGCAGCATGGATTTTTACAGAGAAAATAACGTATGGTCCTGTCACTAATTTTCCTGAATATTCCACATAAATCCTGTCCATCACCTCAGCAGTCACTGTACAATGAAAGTCAGCACTGACAAATTAGATTTTTCAAAATTGCTCACCTACGTATGACTGTGCAATACCTTATAAATAACAGTCACCAAAAAATACACCGATACATGGAGCAAATATACCAGACGAATCATTGTTACTAAAAAAAAAAACTTCTACAAAACCAAGACCCAAATTTATTACTACTACTATTACTTAAGGCTCAAATAATACTGCCAGACCATGGCCAAACGCAACCCCCACATGTGACTATCAGTTGTACACAGGCTCTGAAGACCATATTGTGGTAGATACTAGTTGTATGTAGGCACTGCAGAAATTTAAGTGATTACACTGAAGCTACATTAAGTGACTCACAGGAGACGTCTTTTCTGATCGGAGTCGTTAACTTTCCCTTCTCTTCTCCATCTAGTCCAGACCGCCATAATGACTTCTCCCGGCAATGACTCGTCTCTGTAGAATTTACCACATAAACATTTTAGAATCTCACTTTTCCAGCACCTTTATATGTACAGACCTACTGGGGGGTTATATAGCTCCCTTCCTGATAGGGGTTTATACAGGAAAACATGGTGACGTCCCATCCCCACAGCAACTGGCTTTTCTATTATAGAAAAAATCAAGGTGCCTGCTGCAAGGGATGGGGAGTTCCTTTGTAGGTCCCTATCAGGTAGGTTTATAGGCAGGTGATATGGCTCCCAGTATATAGCTAGGCAGGTTATATGGTCCCCAGTATATAGCTAGGCAGGTAATATGGCCCCCAGTATACAGCTAGGAAGGTAATATGGCCCCCAGTATATAACTAGACAGGTAAAATGGCCCCCAATATATATATAAATAAGTAGTTCATATGGCCTCCAGTATAGATATAGGCAGGTAATATGGCCCCCAGTATATAGCTCGATAGCTAATATGACTCCCAGTAAACAGCTAGGAAGGTAATATGGCCCCCAGTATATAGCTATGCAGGTAATATGGCCCCCAGTATAGAGGTAGGAAGGTAATATGACCCCCAGTATGTAGCTAGGCAGGTACTATGACCCCCAGTATATAGCTAGGCAGGTAATATGGCTCACAGTATATAGCTAGACAGGTAATAGGGCCCCCAGTATATACATATAATTAGATAACATGGCCCCCAGTATATATAATTAGATAACATGACCCCCAGTATATATAATTAGGTAATATGGGGCCACCAGTATACATATAATTAGTTAATATAGGGCCCCCTGTCTATATAATTAGGTAATATAGGGCCTCCAGTATATATAATTAAGTAATATATGGCCCCCAGTATATTTACTTAGGTAATATATGGCCCCCAGTATATATAATTAGGTAACCTATGGCCCCCAGTATATTTAATTAGGTAATATAGGGCCCCAGTCTATATAATTAGGTAATATAGGGCCCGTAGTTACATAATTAGGTAATATAGAGCCCCCAGTTACATAGTTACATAGTTTGTAAGGCTGAAAAAAAAGACATACGTCTATCCAGTTCAGTCTATTTTGCTAAAGTGTTGATCCAGAGGAAGGCAAAAACCCCCATGAGGTAGAAGCCAAATTCCTTCCCGACTCCAATCTGGCAATCAGAATAAATCCCTGGATCAACGATCCTTCTCCAGAATCCTGATCACTATAACTTGTTATATTATTACGCCCAGAAATGCATCCAAATCCTTTTTGAACTCTGTTATTGAATTCACCATGACAATTTCCCCTGGCAGAGCGTTCCACAGTACTGCTCTAACAGTAAAGAATCCCTTTCTATGTTTATGTAGAAACTTTCTTTCCTCTAGACATAGAGGATGCCCCTTTGTTCTTGATACAGTCCTGGAAGAATCTTGGGAGAGATCTCTATATTGACCTTTCATATATTAAAACATATTTATGATGTCCCCCCCGAAGCCGTCTTTTCTCTAAAATAAATAACCCTAATCTTGCTAATCTTTCTGGGTATTGCAGTCCACCCAGTCCTTTTATTATTTTTGTTGCCCGCCTTTGTATCTGTTCAAGCTCTACAATGTCTTTCCTGTGCACTGGTGCCCAAAACTGTACACAATATTCCATGTGTGGTCTTACCAGTGACTTATATAATGGCAGAATAATGTCCTCATCATGTGCATCTATGCTCCTTTTAATACAACCCATGATCCTATTTGCCTTGGCAGCTGCTGCCTGACACTGGCTGCTACAGTTAAGTTTACTGTCCACCAGAATTCCCAAGTCCTTCTCCAGTCACTTGTACCCAACGTGTTTCCATTTAACATGTAATCATGGAATGGATTTTTCCTCCCCATGTGCATAACCTTGCATTTATCTGTGTTAAACCTCCTCTGCCACTTCTCTGCCCAGGCCTCCAACTTATCCAAATCCCTTTGTAATAACACATTATCCTCTATTGTGTTGATTACTTTACAAAGCTTAGTATCATCTGCAAAGGTTGATATTCTACTGTGCAATCCATGTGTAAGATCATTCATGAAAATATTAAAAAGTATAGGGCCCAATACTGACCCCTGTGGTACCCCACTAGTAACAGGGATCCAGTCTGAGTATGTACCGTTAATTACTACCCTTTGTTTGCTATCACTGCGCCAGTTGCTTACTCACTTACACACATTTTCCCTCAGTCCAAGCATTCTCATTTTATTTACCAACCTTTTATGTGGCACCATATCAAATGCTTTAGAAAAATCTAAATATATGACATCCAATGTCTCACCCTGATCCAAATTAGAACTGACTTCCTCATAGAAGCTGATGTGATTAGTTTTACAGGACTGATCCTTCATAAACCCATGCTGGAACGGCGTTATACATTATACATAATACTATAATATAGGGCCCCCAGTATATTTAATAAGGTAATATAAGGCCCCCAGTACATATATTTAGGTAATATATGGCCCCCAGTCTATATAATTAGGTAATATATTGCCCCCAGTCTATATAATTAGGTAATACATGGCCCCCAGTATATATAATTAGATAATATAGGGTCCCCAGTCTATATAATTAGGTAATATATGACCCCTAGTATATTTAATTAGGTAATACAGGGCCCCCGGTATATCTATAATTAGGTAATATAGGGCCCCCAGTATATATAATTAAGTAACATATGGCCTCCAGTATATATAATTAGGTAATAGGGCCCCCAGTATATATAATTAGATAATATATGGCCCCCAGTCTATATAATTAGGTAATAGGGCCCCAGTCTATATAATTAGGAAATATATTGCTCCCAGTCTATATAATTAGGTAATATAGGACTCCCAGTATATATACATAATTAGGTAATATATGGCCCCAAGTATATATAACTAGGTAATATAGGGCCCCCAGTCTATATAACTAGGTAATATATGGCCCCCAGTATATAAAATTAGGTAATATATGACCCCCAGTATATATAATTATTTAATATAGGGCCCTCAGTATATTTAATTAGGTAATATATGACCCCCAGTATATATAATTAGGTAATATAGGGGCCACAGTATATATAATTAGGTAATATACGGCCTCCAGTATATTTAATTAGGTAATATAGAGCCCCCAGTCTATATCATTAGGTAATATATGGCCCCCAGTCTATAGAATTAGGTAATATATGGCCCCCAGTCTATATAATTAGGTGATATATGGCCCCCAGTCTATATAATTAGGTGATATATGGCCCCCAGTCTATATAATTAGGTAATATATGGCCCCCAGTCTATATCATAAGGTAATATATGGCCCCCAGTCTATATAATTAGGTGATATATGGCCTCCAGTATATAAAATTAGGTAATATAGGGCCCCCAGTCTATATAATTATGTAATATATGGTCCCCAGTATATATAATTAGGTAATATATGGCCCCAATTATATATATAATTAGGTAATATAGGGCTCCCAATATATTTAATTAGGTAATATGTGGCCCCCAGTATATATAATTAGGTAATATATGGCCCCCAGTATATATAATTAGCTAATATGGCCCCCAGTATATATATATTAGATAATCTGGCCGCCAGTATATAGACAGGCAGGTAATAGGGCATATTCAAAATAAAAAATACCAGTACTCACCTTTTTCCCGCTCCCTGAAGCTCCTGCTTGGCTCCGTCTTCTTCCCGGCACAGGCGGCATGATGTCATCACGCCGCGGAGGCAGCGAATGACGTACTTATGCTGCATGTGCCGGAAACTCCGGTGGGTCGCTTGCGACCCTTGCGACCCAACAGAGTTTTCTGCGAAGCAGGGAGCACTCGCTCTCTGCTCCACGGAAGCATTCACCTGTATGTGCGTCCAGCGGACACACATACAGCTGAAGAGACTATTGGCGCTCCAGTGGCCTTGAGTTCTGTGTGGTACAGGTTAAAGGCAGTTTTATCCGGGGCTTATGTCCCGGATAAAACTGCCTGGCGACGCCCCTGACTATAAGTCACAGCTGGATGTGCTTTTTCCTATAAGGTCACTAGTATTTCCAAAACCTTAGATTTAAGCTCACCCCCACATAAAGCAAAGGCAAAATACCCTCATGGGTCAATACACATCCTTGATTGGTTTTATCTTTGACATTATTAATAATTGCATTTACTATTCACCTTCTCTGACAGTGGATTTTACACTGACTTTATACTGAGAATATTATGTGGTACCAACATTTTTGGAAACCCAAAAATAATTCTATGTGAGTGGAATGTGAAAATAAAATTTTAGTGCACAATTTTGCGTGGGTTTTGCATTTATAGAGTTCACTGTTTGGTATAAATGACATGCTATCTCTATTCTGCAGGTCGGTATGATTCCAACAATACCAAATTTGTATTTCAGTTTTCGTTATGTTATGTTACGTTAACAAAATGTAAACTTTTGAAACTTTTTTTGTTTTTCAATTAATGGGCTTGAGTGAAAGCTATTTTATTAGGCTGAAGTTATTTTCTTTGGGGTTTAACCATTTGGGATACATGCATCTTTTTGTTTCTTTTTATTAAAAAAAAATTCTGGAAGCAAAATGACCAAAAAATTTTGACTGGTAATTTTTTCTTCTACATTGTTCACCGTACAAGTGAGTCCTGCACAATCGCAGCATGGCACCAGCTGTATATTACAGCTGGCCAAATGCTTTGTCGCCCACGACAGGAGCTCATTGCAGCTGGAGCAGATGTCTTCATTGACATCACCACAAGGAAATTACGGTTTCCAATGGCTTCCTCAGCAACTCGAAAGCCTAATAAAGGCTTCTGGGCTGCCTGTGACATCACTATGCCCAACCATGCCCTGTGGGCATAGCCGACATAGTGATTGACAGTTACTGACAATACCAGAAGTGCTCTGTACTGTTATCCATTGTAACAGCGATCTAAAGATCGCTGATACAAGTATCCTATGGGGACAACTAAAAAAAAGTGAAAAAGTACATAAGAAGTAAAAAAAAAACTAAAATACAAACAGAAAAATAAGATAAAAACACGTACACTGCCCTTTTCCCCTTTACAAATGCCAATCGCTCCAAAATAGACCAAAAAAAACGCATATTTGGTATTGCCATGTGTGTACTGACACACTATAAATCTGTCATGTTATTTAACCTGCACTGTGAACACCATAAAACCCCCTAAAAAAACCAGTCAGAGAATCTAATAAAAAGCTATCAAAAAACTTCAAAGTGGGACCAATGAAAATGTCTGTTCATCCCACAAAAAAAAGCCCTTTGCCCTGTATACAGAAAAACAAAACAGAAGACAGCGATGCATAAATATTATTTTGCACAATAAAAACAATTTTTTTAAAACCACTAAACATAAAACAAACTATATAAACAGGGTATCGCCGTAATTGTATCAACCCACAGAGAAAAACTAATTTGTCACAGTTAGCGCTGTGTCTCAGCTGGTGTTCTTTTTTCCCGTTGCCCGTTCCATATAAACTCCTCATTGCTTGATATTTGTTTAAGTCCTGCTTGCAGTCATCTAGCGGGGGAATTGCCCCTTTTTTTAGTCCTCTCCTTTGCAGTTTACCCTGCAAACCTTATACCTGCGGATCACCAGACTGTGCTCCTCCGGATGTTTTTGGGCCATCTTATCTCTGTCCCCCTTTCCAGTCTGCATTTTCCCTTCCTGTGTTTAAGCCAGTCCTAGCCCCTTGGATTCCAGCGTATCTCATATCGTGACAGTTTGGGTTTACAAAATAGGTACTAGGGCCACATATAGGATACTCTAAAAAAGGCGAATTGGGGGCTCAATATTGATTGGGAATTTTTCCGGTCCATCTACTGGTTCCAGGGGAATAATGGATAAAAATTGAAAATCTGCAAAAAAAAGTTAAATTTTTGTGAAACACCTAATAGGTTAATAAACCTCCTAAATAGTGTTTGGGGTTTTTTTTTCGGGCAAAGTTAAATCGGGAAGGTTTTTATGGGGATCGAAAATTTTCCCGATCATGCGATAATTAAGGTTAAAAAATTTTGCATCATCTATTTAAAATTCGCCTTTTTCGGCGTTCCTGTAATTTGGCGGCCGCAAATGAGATACAGAATAGACAGGGTGAGATGTGTGTGCACGTTGATGGGGGTTTTGGTTGCGATTTGGGGGTGGAAAAAAAACCTTGACCCCGTTTTACATAGAAAAAGCGTTTCCTGTTTCCCTCAGTGTCTCCAGCGTCTCATAGGGTGGACCTGCGCTCTACCTGTGGCCAAAAAAAGCTCAGCGAAATTAGTCTTTTTCTCAGAGAAAACCCTACTATTAGCTGTGTCCTTCCAATTTAGTTAGATTAGAGATTTTAAGATTTTATTAGTTAGTAAAATTTTAAAGCACATCTACCCCTTAAAATTTAGGCGGGGGGCGGGGGGGGGGGCCCGCGGGGGGGAAACCCAGCAAGCTTATCTATAAAGAAAAATGG
>JAODAL010033752.1:0-45161 GCA_025379985.1 Phyllomedusa bahiana | reverse complement strand
AAATTTAAATAAATTAAAAAGGTTCACCAGTCCTAGAGATGTCACAGCTCCTCCTTCCACCCTCCCTGCACACTGACTTATTCCAAGGTCAAGTCCCATTCACTTCTTCCAAGTGAATGGGACTGAGTCAGTCTTAAAGGGGTTGTCTCACTACAAGGATTGATTTTTATGTTAAAAAGGTTCATGCAAAAAAACAAGCCCCTTTACAATATGTGTCCATTAAAACAGTGTCCAAACCTATTCCTGGGTATCCCCTCCTTGTAAGGCTGCATCAGCTCCTCAGGTCACTATAGCTACAGACCCGGCTTCTACTGCAGCCTAGTGGAAGCCAGTAAACACGCCCCTGAATTCAAAATGAAACCAAGAAAATGGGACTGAGGTGAGATGAATCATTGTAGTGAGACAACCCCTTATGTGCATGAAGCTGCTGTAAAGTGTCTCTCTAAATGCTGTTAAAGCAGTGCAGACAAGAAAGCTGTCCCTACAATGCTATACAGACGACTGAATTGAGAAATCTACAATCAGAAAATGAAAACGACTCAAAAGAAATGAATATGGATCAGGGTCTTGATTTAATGCAGTAAGTAAAACAAATGGTGACAGATTCCCTTTAAGCATATCATAAGTTGTGATTTGGAGAATTAGTTTAACCACAGATTTATAATTATTTTTTATTTTTCTTATCAAACCAGATCTCCAGGTTACTCCTGCAACTTAGGTCTTTTCAGTTTCCACAATCATTTTGCATGCAAAACCAAGAGGCCAGGCTCTCTAAAACTTTTTTGTATATATATATACGTGCAGCCTCTTTCTGAACAGGATAGGTTGGTTGACCTCATCTATCTGTTGTGCTACAGATGAAATTGTAATATAGTCCCACATACCTGCATTTTTAGAAGAAACTCAGCAGAATTGATGCCGTCTGTAGCAATACATTTAATTTCATCTTGTAGGGTCTCTGAACCATCATGCTGATACCTGAAAGTAATAGATTGCACTTAATTTCATTTCATTTTGGTGCACTACCCGTTATTCTTGGACAGTGACCGGGCAGAAAATGAAAAAATGAATAAAAATGCAACAAAGATTTTCGCTATGGTGGCTGAAATTCTCACAACAATGGGAAATGTGGACTGTCACTCCCTCGACAAAAATATAGCCCAGGGAGCAGCAATAATTAGAGAGTTTAATCATTATTGAAGAGGTTGTTCACCTCCACTTCTTTTTAGTTCAAAGTATGCTGCTACGAGGTTGAGAAAAAAAACCGACCTCCCCTCCAGTACTGCCACTGCCGGTCCACTCCCCAGGTCTTCTGTTGTCTTCCAGTAGCTGGCTGTCAGCTTTGGCAAACTGCAACCACTAATTGGCCGAATCAGTCATGTGACATTGCCCAACATTGTCCAATTTGAAGTGAAGGCTCCAAACGGTGATGCCAGGTAATGTAATTTGACCACTGCAGCCAATCAGTGACTGCAGTGCATACAAGTAGACCACCAGGACCTGGAAAACATCAGAAGGTCTAGAGAGAGAACCAGCAGCGGCATTGCTGGAACAAAGGTCGGTACAGAAGGGAGAATGGATTTTCGTTTTTACAGCCACAGCAGCATACTTTTAAGTAAAAAATATGGAGGTGGACAATCCCTTTAAGGATGTTCTTACACAATTAAAGAGAACCTGTCACATAGTTTTTGCCCCCTTGGCTGAGGACAGAACAAGCTAGTGTCAGACCTGCTGTTTCCAGCACTGTGTCCCCTATTCTGTAAGATGCTGGAGTTTTCGTGTATTTAATGCTCAAATCTGCAGTTTTCATCCAGAAGAGTCAATCGAAGAGTCAGTTTTTTTTCAAACCCCGCCCACCCGAGACTAGCCCCGCCCACCTCAACTGACAAACCTATTACTTTGAATAGGTAGAAACATGTGAATAACTGTCAGTGGGCGTGGCTAGCCTTTGGTGGGTGGGGCTAACACCTGCTCATGAATAATATTTGAGGGGTAAATGCTCTAAAACTGCTGCATCTTACAGAATAAGGGACACAGCGCTGGAAACAGCAGGTCTGACACTAGCTTGTGCTGCCCTCAGCAAGGGGGGCGTAATCTATGTGACAGGTTCCCTTTAAGGGATCAATGTGTTTAAAAAAAAGTCAGTTTTTGTACTATATTCAAAGAAAGAAGAATTCAGATATGAACAAGGTCATAGGTTATAATCATGAGGAATTCAGAAAGATGGTAGAGGAGTTGGAAGGTAGTCCATCTACATCATACATAAAGAAACCGTTGACTAGGCAAGGTGGATGTATATTCATTGGAAAAGTGGGAGGAGGTGGTGAAGAGATCTCAATGGGGCCATTTCAATTGAGGAGGTAGCCCTGTATGTCTGGACATCAGTACAGAGACCTTTCTATTCAGGTCTAAAGAGCTTTTAAGGAACTATTGGATAATTATACAACACATTGTGGGGACCTCTCCCCGGCCTCTCCCAGATTTTCACTGCTTTTAATAAATTGCAACTATATACAAGGAAATGGCTTTCTACTCTCTCCGAATGACAGCCAATAATATCTTCCATCCCTCATGGCTACTGCAGCTCTGAGATGTGCACGTCTCTCTCTTCTGTCACTGTCTCCTCTCCTCTGACTCTCCTCTGTCACCAACTGCAGCTTCCCCCTCTGCACAAGCTGGCCCCCCATTTTCCTCAGCCCAGCTCCACCCCTCGAGCTTGCTGATTGGCTGACCAGCTCCTCCTGACTCACAGCACACTACATACACAGGCCCAAACTGCCTGCCTGAACTATTACATGTTCCCTTGCCATAACCAGGCCACCGTATTCCCTGGTTTCCCATGGCAACCCATCACCGCCAACAACCCAAAACAAGTACAACCCCTTACATGGTCATAGATCGGACTTTTATGGACGCGGTGATACCTCGTTTCTTTTTTGATTTTTAAAATGACAAAAGGGTGTGATTTAAACTTATATATATTTTGTACTTTTTCATAGAAATATCGACTGCAATTAGCAGTTGTCACCTGCCGACTATGTAGCAGGAATGTGGAGCTACATAGCCCCTTACGACACTGCAACATATTCATACGTGGGTTAAATTCAAGCCAGTTATCACAGTATGGTAACACATACTGTGATAACGTTATTCTATGGGTCAGTACAATTATGTAAATATTAAAATGATATATTTAAAAAAAAAACATTTTACTTTTGCACAACAGAAACACTTTTTAAATAAAAAAATTTAGTTTGTGTGTCTCCGTATTCCAAGACCTATAACATTTTATTTTTTTGTTGACAGATCTGTGTCAGGGCTTGTTTTTTGCTGGATAACTTTTTGTGCATTTTGGGGCACATAAGACTTTTTGATTGCTTTCTATTATGTTTTTTGGCAAGGAAATTAGCATAAAATAGCAATTTTAGCATTGTTTATTTATTTATTTGTTTGTCCTGTTTACCATGTAAGATAAATAATGTGATAATTTTATAGTTTGGTTCGTTACGGCTGCAGTGATACCAATTATGTATAGGTTTAGTTTTTCCTTTTTATATTCTACAGATAGGAATTTTCCTAGGGAAAATGGGAGTTTCTCTTTTTATCTTAATTGGGATTTTTTTATTTACCGTATATACTTGCGTATAAGCCGACTCTTCCAACACGTTTTTTATGCTGAAAAAGCATCACTCTCGGCTTATACTCGAGTGTATATTTTATACAAGTTCTGTGTATACAGAGTGCACCTCACCTCAGCCGAAAGTGCAGGAGAGAGCTTCCAAGACCTGTGATGATATCACATGGAGGGGGTAGTCATGTGATGCTGCTCAGTGTATGCAGGATTCTACTGTACTGGTTGTGATCACTACTGGATGAGCTGAAGCAGAGCTGTGTATTTGTGTGTTATATGTGCCAGCAGCCGAGCTGTGTCTAATGTGTATGCAGCAGACCCTTATTTGTGTAATGTGCATGTAGCTGAGCTGTGTTTGTATAATGTGTCTAATTGATGGTGACAGCCCTACCTGGCTAATCACTGGGGACAATCATTTTATACATCGTGGCACCAAGTCCTCTACTTGCTGTTCTTTGCTAAGGCTGTCTGTCCTGGTTAATGAAGGTGCATCACTTACTTGCTGCATTTCCTACCCTAGGCTTATACTCGAGTCAATAAGTTTTCCCAGTTTTTTTGTGGTAAAATAGGTGCCTTGGTTTATATTTGGGTGAGCTTATACTCGAGTATATACAGTATGTCTTTTTAAAAAAAAAATTAATTATCATTTTTTTATTCCCACTAGGGAACTTAATGATTTGATTGCTCATATAATACACCGACTTACTTATGCAGTGCATTATAATATACCTGTCAGTGTTACACTGCCAGGCATCCTACTGTACCCTGCCCCTAGTAGGGCCTAAAAAAGCAGACAGAGACATCAGACCTGGAAGCCTTTATTAGGTTACTGGCTACCATGTAAAACCATTGGCTCCCAGGTAGTGCCAGTGGGGTAACAGAAGGAACCCTCTCTTTCTAACACATGCTTAGATGCAATGGTCAGTATTCAGTGTGGCATCTAAGGCTATGCTCACACAGCTTAAACTGGGACAAATTTCACCCCATATTTTGTGCCGTACTGTGCTAAATACGGGGTGAAATACGTCCCAGTCATTACGGTAATCCACAGTTCTCATAATTGCTGCCGGCCCACCCGCCCCGCGGGAGCTCGCGCGAGCTCCCGAACTCCGGCGTAATTGCGGGGCGTAATTATGCCCTGCAATTACACCATGTGAACATAGCCTAAGGTCTTAAAGAGTACCTATCACCGCCACACAAACACACAAAATATAATAGTAGATTAAATTATAAGACTTTTTTCCAATACATGTCATTAGCAATGCAGAGGGCTCATGTCATTATTAGAGTGAAACAGATCTTAGTTTCACTGAGGGCATAGTGTGACAGGGTTTATAGGCATTTACATTACACTGCTGCTAGTGTTATATCCATCACAGACATAGCAGCCAAGAGAAAATAGGTGTGCAGATGTAGACTTCCTGACTCCCCCCTGCACAATGGACTCATCCAGCTCAGGAGAAACACAGCTGTCACATAGTGATCCATCAAGCTGTCAGGTGCCGACTTGGCCCGACTTCAGAGCTGTCTTAAAGGGCCAGCGCTTTTTTAAAAACTGACTTGCAGGTGAAATGCTTTGATTTCCCTAATGAAGCATATTTAGGGAAGTGATTGTATTTTAGTCTCCTGTTATTTCATGAGGTTTCCCTGGAGGTGATAGGTACTCTTTAAACAGCTCAGATCTGAGGTATGTCCACTTTTCACCATTATGCTGTCTCTCAGACATGGGAATCCCTGCTTTATCCAGCACAGGACACTGATGCTAGGTAATTTCTGCCCCGCCGACAAAAGCATGTTGCCTTAGAACCATGGACGGTTAATGTTGAGCAACCTACTACAACTGCGCCTACTGTATTATAAATCTACTTTATTCCATGGACAGCAATATGAATGTGAATAGTAAGCAACCTGAAAACAATCTAAGCAGGTTACCAGCATAGCATTTGCTAATATTACTATACATTATCGAGCCATCCAGATGATGCTTGAGATCATGTTTCAATAAGCTTGGCTCATAACAGCATTTCCAATGCCATAGTATTCAAAAATAGCTGAAGAAACATTTTACACTGATGCATGCAGATTAAAATGATTATTGCAACAATCCTAACCTAACTTTTAACATGCTGAAGTCCAGGTAGCTGAATTGTTCGCCTTCATGGATTGGCCTTCCATCTAATTGTATTATGCCGTGTAATGGTTTGGCTTGCAGAATGATATGAAGCTTATCTCGACTTGTGTCCTTGTCAGTGATGTGAATATGATCCACCGTTAAGAGATTGGAGCTGCCTTCCTCCACTCTCAGATCATATGCGAATACCTAGACATGAGGCACAATATAAAACGTTCAATATGTTTAGCGTTTGCATCCAGTATAATAGTGAAATTGCTAATGTTGCCGTGACTACTAAACTCTAAGAAAGAGGATATAACATATAATGCAATGAGTAAAAAAAGAAGTAAATGATAAAATAATTATTAGTCACTACAATAGTACAGACATAAAATAAATCAAAAGATAGAATGATGCAAGAGGTGCAAAAGTAAAAAGCAGACTTATGGGGAGATACCAAATTCTGGAAAAACCTAAGGCTATGTTTACATGATGGATTTTTTCCATTTAAAAAATCGATTGTGAAATCCCAGATTTGAGTTTTACATTTTTGCTGTGGATTTTGACTTTACAAGTGGCGGATTTTGGCACAGTTTATTAACATAGATTAGTCCCATTAAATGGGGTTAATCTGTGTCCTGAATCAGTTTCAACACTAAACACCGGTAAAACTATGTAAGAGAGGTGTCACATATAAGTGCTGCTTAATGGGCCACTAAATGTAAAATAGGCAATTTCTCAAAATGCCTGTTATTAAAAAAAATATATGTTCTACCTAATACATGCCTTTTTGCACCTTCAGCTTGCTTTCTTTGTCTCATTGGTTACCAACCACCACTTTGTGCTTTCAATGAAGGCCGGTAATGCAGCGTTAGGCTATGTTCACACGGCTTAATTGCGGGACGTAATTACGCCCCGCAATTACGCCGTGTGGACGGGGGCGGGGCGGGAGCGGGGGAGTGAGCGGGGGGCCGGCACTTCGCCGGCCCATTGACTTGAATTGCCAGCGGCGCGTATACGCTGCTGGTAATTCACATGTCAATGATCTCCCCACCCGGCGGATTCGCCGGGCAGGGAGAGGAGACGTAATCCATAGTTCTCTATGAGAACTGTGAATTACCGTAATGAATGGGCCGTTTTCAGCCCGTAATTGGCGCACTTCGGCGCGTAATTACGGACCGAAATACGGCCCATTTTAAGCCGTGTGAACATGCCTTTACTGTGAGGTTGCCTGTGGCCGGGATAGCACAGATGTGGATTTTTGTTCATGTGTACCCCACCTCCATCTACCCAGCCCACAACTGAAAGCACGCAGTGGTGGTCAGTAACTAAGGAGGCAAGAGAGCAAGTTGAAAGTGCAAAAAAGGCCTGTATTAGGTAAAGCATGCATAATTTTTTTAATAACATGCATTTTGAAAATTTCTAGCTTCACAGTAATTGGCCACTCTAGTAGCATAGTGCCTCCTGGTGCCATATCTTCCCTAGGGTATTTTTTTCTTTACATTGCAGGTATCTGTCAGGGATAAAAAAAAAAACTCCGCAGCCAGCCAATACACTTTTAAAGAGCAAATGTAGTCCTATTTTGTTTTTGCTTTGATGGCAGCATGTACTTTCTGTGGGGGTTACAATACCATGGTAGACCACACTTCTGTGTCCTGCACAAAAAACATATATCGCTGACAACCCAGACAGATACCTGCAATGTAAAATATAAAGAGAAACAATTTGTTAAGCCACGATGAGCTACATTCATACACGTGGCTTACAGATGAGTTAAGGAAAACATGATCCATTAGTCCAGGCCACCTCCTTCCACTCCTCCATGGTCTATTTCCAACATTCACAACACCAGTCTGCTGCTAGGCAGCCCTATAGACAGCAAACTGTGATGTACTACTTGTTCTAAGACCTTTGTATTATAGTTAGCTTTAGCTTTTTCAGCTATTTGTGGGATTGAGCCAGACAGGCTAACCTTCTCTGACCACATGCAACAATACTGCTTTTTTGGACTATTTTTGGTAGATAGCAGAGGTAGCAGTCGCTACCGGGCCCTGGAGTCTGTGGGGGCCCAAAGGGCCCTATATATCATAGGATAGCCCCAGTATTATAGGTAGTACATGGTTAAGTGGGGGCCCCACCATAGATTTTGCACTGGGGCCCAAGAGCTGTATGTAATGCCTCTGGATCAAGTTGTCTAGCTGTCACAATCTGTCTTTTGTCAAAGTCCTACAGATCCTAAAATATTTCTATTTCTCCTTTATCCAGTGCACAAACTTGAAGACCTGGCTGTTAATGTTCTGAGTTATACACAGTTTGCCACAACACAAAGAAATCATTCCTCACAAACTATAAACCCCTCTACAGAAAATGCACCCCAATGTAAAATCAACCAACAAAAAATTGGTACTAGAGGCTAAAAAAATATATAAATACATAGAACAGATGATGAAAATAATGATCAAAGTATTATTTTATTTGTAATAACATACAGTTAGTAATACAGACAGATAGCCACAATACAATACAAAGTTAGAAATAAAACAAACTAAAATGAAACAAAAGTGTAATCAAATAATTTAAAAAAAATAAAGAAACAATAATAAAGAAACAATAATGCAGATGGAATCACCTAGTGCAACCATAATAATTACAACATGATTAGATTTAAGATTATATAGTACGTACACCCACCAGTAGTTTTAGCCTCTAGCTCCAATTTTTTTCTGGTCGATAACAGTTTAGAAACAATTAAAGAAAGAAAAACCCACAATGGTTACTGTAATAACTTGAAACTGACAAAAGAAATAATAAATTTAAATTTGAGCACACAGTATGTCTCTGAATATGCTCCAGGATGAAGACGTTTCAATATCCAGATCTACCATAAGGAGAAGATTACATGAAAGGAAATACAGAGGGTTCACTGCAGGGTTCAAGCCACTCGTAAGCCTGAAGAATAAAAAGGCTAGATTGGACGTGGCTAAAAAGCATCTAAAAAAGCCAGCACATTCTGGAAGAACATTCTTTGGACAGATGAAACCAAGATCAACCTCTACCAGAATGATGGAAAGTTTTGCCGAGGCGTGGTACAGCTCATGATCCAAAGCATACCACATCATCTGTAAAGCACAGCGCAGGAAGTGTGATGGCTTGGGCATGCATGGCTGCCAGTGGCACTGGGTCACTATTGTTTATTGATGATGTGATACAGGACAGAAGCAACCAGATGAATTCTGAGATACTACATACTGTGTACTCAAATCCAGCCAAATGCAGCCAAATTGATTGGTCGGCGTTTCATAATACAGATGGACAATGGCCCAAAACATAAAGCCAAAGCAACCCATAAGTTTATTAAAGGAAAGAAGTTGGAATATTCGTGAATGGCCAAATCAGTCACCTGATCTCAAATCTGTTGAGCTTGCATTTTACTATTATAAATACTAAACTTCAGACATAAAGGCCCACAAACAAACAGCAACTGAAAACCACTGCCATAAACACAGCATCTGGTGATGTCCATGGGTTCAAGACTTCAGGCAGTCCTTGCCAACAAAGGTTTTTAAACCAAGTAAACAAGTATTAGAAATTAATATTTAATTTACAATTATTTAATTTGTTCAATTACTTTTGGTCTCTTTAAAAACAGGGTGGCACACGTTAAGGAGCTGAAACTCCTAAACCCTTCATCCAATTTTAATTTTTTTTGTTTAATGTTTTTGCCTATAATTTTCGTTCTAATCTCTCTTCTTAGCTTCCTTTATTCATTGTGGTACACACCATGATGCAAAACTGCATAGTGACTATTTTTTACCTTTTAAAATAGGCAGACTGATTTATTACAAGTTTTAATGATACCTGTGATGCTAATTACAGGACACACTCTAGTTTAACATGTCCCTATGTTCAAATTATTTTCGTTGAACTACATTTCAAAGCAATTTTAATTAGTTGATTTTCAGCAAATTTTAATTTAATTTTGACAATTTCAAGTTATTTCAGTAACCATTGTGAGTTTTTCTTTTAACTAAATGTTGCCAACAATTTTGTCCATGTGTGTAAATACCACTTAATACAGGCGACAAGATATTTAATGTTATTCACGCAACTTCTTTCATCTTTTAACTTGTTACCCATAGTAAAAGTAAGTTTTTCTTATTTTCACATGTACTACCATAGTTAACTAGATAACTATCTACAAAATTAAATGTAGGCTACAAAAAATACATAAATAACGACAACATATCCCTACACAACACAGCATAAGAGTAAAAAGATCATCTATATTGTCACATTAAAATTAAGATAAACCACAAATAATAAAATAAATAATGCACAAATTAGCGCTCATATAGAAAGTAAATATATGTAAATATCCTAAATTGCCTAATAAAGAAGCATTGAAAAATAACATACACCCACCTATTTGCGGTGTACGAGTTATGAACTGTATCCTTCATTGTTTTCATGTTTTACATACATGGTGTTTTATTACTTTTATTTTTGAAGGCAGTTATGAGTTTATTTTATGCTTCAATGCTCCTTATTAACCATTGAAGGATATTCCCATACATGTACTTTATATATGAGTGCTATTATGTGCGTTATGTATTTTATCAGTGGTGTTTTAGCTGCATTTTAATGTGACTTAATAAAATAATCTTTTTAACTCTTATTCTGTGTTTTTGTAGGTAATAACATAGTTAACTGTAAATCTTGAAGCATTGTGTCGGCACTTACCTGTGGAGGCTGATTGTCTAAAGGAAGTATTGTGATATTGAAGCAGATACCATACAAGGTACCTCCATGCCGGTTACTGACTGATAAGGTAAAGCCGACATGTAGAACATCAGGACCTATATCTTCCATGGGAGGCATATATGCAACCTTCATGTGACTTACTGCATGCTGAAAAAGGAGGAGATTCATAATTTCCATATTATTCTTTTACTAAAACACTTACCACTCAGTCATGTCACAAATGAGGTTCGCCTAAAACTTTGCACTGTTTATATACCATCAAACTGGTGAACAAGCATTACACGTCATATTATGGAAGCATTGTTCCTTTGGGGATGTCACTTCTAGGAGAGAACATTGTGACTTACAAAGGCACCACATGGAAGGGTTTTGACAACTTAAGTCTTATAAAGAATAATGGTAATCAAAATTTTGAGTTTGAGTATAGTGGATTCTGCTATGTATGCTATAAAGAATAATGGTAAT
This sequence comes from Phyllomedusa bahiana, assembly GCA_025379985.1. Classification (NCBI taxonomy): domain Eukaryota; kingdom Metazoa; phylum Chordata; class Amphibia; order Anura; family Hylidae; genus Phyllomedusa; species Phyllomedusa bahiana. The sequence goes on along the minus strand of JAODAL010033752.1, from coordinate 34,191 downwards.
CAAAATTTTGAGTTTGAGTATAGTGGATTCTGCTATGTATGCTCCTTTCCTTGTCAAGATAAAGCAAATGCAATTTCCCGATTTTGTCTTACAACATCAGTCAGAGCTGTAGGTTGGGGTACCCATGGATGTGTAACTCATGTAACCATGATGGAAGCCATTCAGTGGTACCCATCATAAATAGGGTTCGATGTTATAAAACATATACAGCACAGTTTAGGTTTTCTATTGCATCCAACTCTATGGAAGAGTTCTGCAGTTTGAATACCTGTTGAATACTACCAGAGAAAGGACAAAATGACATAGTTTTGGCCTCCATTGGATTTTAGGGGTATAAGGATATGTTTATCATGCATACTGGGAGATTTCCCAGTGTATACAGTCAGGGTGACATGTATGACCGGGGCTGCACCAGTTTTCTGATGTACTTTGAGGCAAAAAGAATGTATGAACAGGTGCACTCCAAACTATGGCGCAATAAGTCCCTTTGTAATGTGCCAAAGACACTTTTGAATGCGGCAAAGATTAGGGGCATCACATTCATACCACACTCTAGCTCTATGCACATGGCATTGCAATACAAATGAGCCTGTAATGTGCGATGACTGGGTGATCCAGAATCAATTTAGCTTCAATGGCATGAATTAGACTATATTCTTCTCACATTGACCATCCTTTTGCTCATAAACCTTCTCAGAACCCTATAGATATGGGAACTCTACTGGGGTGGGTGCAAATCTTCCCATGTGTAGCCATCATATCGATGGTTTGGGGCACTATTTCACAACTGAGTCTTCATTAAATCCCAACAGTTCATAGATTGAGGGTTTCTTATTGTGCAGGAGATACATTTGGTTTCACTAAGTCAATAATTAGGACATGTTTATTTCTATTGGAAATCCTCAAGACATAAAATGTTGGGTTTCCTTAAATGGGGAAGACTCACTTTGTAAAACTCTCTTCAATGGACGCTCATAGCTCCCTGCGATCCGGCCATGCAGGTGAATGAGGGACTATGGGAGTTCTGAGCATAGCGAGTGTACCCCTTTAAAGATAGATTTTGGAAACAGGGAACTCTGAAATCTCTAAGTTCTCCTTCACATTTCAGAATTTGATCAGAATTTTCCATCCACTGTTTTTTTTTGTTTTTTTTATAAAACCAGAAGCTAAACATAAAGACAGAAAATTTGAGATGGAAAGATTTTTCTATTCTTGACCTACATCCTATTTCGAGTCTACTGCCAGGTAGGTTGGTATCATGTTATGACATTACTTTTCATTAGTCCATACATTGTGTTTCAGGCTACCACAAAAGAATGCAATATTCCCCATTCGTATAATAGTTTCAAACAGAAGTTGCACATACCTGAGTGAAAGTTGATGTCATATTAGCCGCATGATCCTTCACAAATTTCGGAATACTGTCTACAAGAACAATCTTCCCAGCATCAAGGTCACTGCACAACAATGATTCCAACATGAAACATGATAGCACAGCATGACACCAGTGTAATCAGAGGCCAAGACGTTTCTATCCATAGATGAGATATTTTCAATACAGTTTACAATTACTGTTTAAAATTGCTTGATCCCCCACAATTCGAAATCTGGGGTTGTTCAATATGACTTTCAGACTTTCTCGACCTGTTTCTTCTCTGCAATGCCTGTACAGAGTGTCATGATTTCTGTATCAAGAAATACTTTTCATATTTCTATACATAATTTAGACTTATCACTAGACTTATCACATCACGACCCTGAAGGTGTCGTGCTCTCGAGGAAGCAAGCCAAGAGAATCACTGAAAATGTCCATAAAATACAAACCCTGGGAATATACATTCAAGTCACATTATTATGACCACTTTCTACTTTTGATTTGGCAATGTGTAGCTCATGAAGGAAGTCATGTGTATTGAGCTGGCTTGGTGAGTATATGGTGTGCAATAGGCTGTCTGCACATAAATGTAATTGCTGTCATAAGTGATTTATTAGAGCTTCAAAACGGCACGATAATTGGTTTATGGGCTAAGGGTGGAAGGATTTCTGAAACTGGGCAGTTTATGAACTTTTCGTGTGCTGCCGGGGTGAAGGTGTATTGTAAGTGGACAAAGGGTGCCATTGTGAATAACGGATGTAAAAGTGTTTAAGCGTCATGTGCCATTGATGTGAGAGGTGAACATCGGCAATAGAGGTGCTCAAAGTGAGACCAACATGCAACAGTGGAGCAGCTCCGCACCAAAGTTTAACAAGGACTACCGGATGTGTGTATTACACAACAGTTCAGGAAACTCTACTGTAGATGGGGTTTTCGAAGCAGACGGATGGTGACTGCACCTCTGCTAATAATGGCAGAAAAGGCTTAAATTTTCATGGTAGTATCAGAATTGGACCTCCGCTGATTGGCAAAGGGTTGCCTTCTCCAATGAGTCATGTTATCTGCTCCATTGAACAGATGGACACTGGCGTGTCATGTAAAAAACATCAGAGAACAAACACCCTGCAACTATCGATGGAAGAACAGGACTTTCAAGTAGTACCCTGGCCAACTAATTCCCCAGGCTCTGTAATTTCCCAGCATCTGTAGGACCACCTCAATCTTTGTATTTGCTCTATGAATCCATCCCCCTGCGCCCTCTAGCAGCTGTGGGATGCGGTCAGCATAGCTCGAGATAACTGTGACAACCTAAAACGAGGACAATTGGCTTCTACCTCATTGTTTTTTTTTGCCTTCCTCTGGATCAACACCTTAGCACAACAGGCTGAACTGGATGGACGTCTTGTCTTTTTTCGGCCTTACAAACTATGAAACTATGAAACCTACCAGGACCTTACTGAGTTACTTCCATTCTGTCTTGTGCTGTACAAAGTGTTTACTCTGTATATTAGCTGGTGGTTATAATAATGTGACTCAACTGTGTATTTTTGATGCTAACTTGTACAGAGATGGATTTGGGGATTCTTGCTCAAAGTTTTATATCAGTTAAAGTTCTAACTGTTGTTCAGGTTTTTTTTCTTAAATTAATGTTAAATGGTGCCAGGGTTGGGGAAAATATTTACTTAACTCCTGGTTCTCCATTCTGTAGCTCTCCAGGATTCACTCCTCTTCACTTCCTAAGCCACATGCCATTCAATAGCTGAAGGAAGTCCTTCACAATGTAGCGCGAACCTTTGCTAACGGCCGTCATGTGGCATAGGAAACTAAGAGAAGCAGATCCTGGAGTTTTTTCTCCCACCATGGCCACATTTAATGTTAAAGGGGTTTTGCCAAGAAGTGAGTTCCTTACCTAACAGGCTGATACTCCCCTCTTGAGCCTTGAAAAAAGGGGCGTTTTGTTTCTGTGTTAAAAAAACAAGTACCTCCTCTGTGATGTCATCTCTTCACCTCCCAGGCACGCTCTGGAGGCTGATATTCAGTCTCTGTAGTTGAGCAAACATGTTTGGCTAAACCACTGAGGATAACTGTATTGTGCACAAACTACAGTCATATGAAAAAGTTTGGGGACCCCTATTAATCTTAATCATTTTTAGTTCTAAATATTTGGGTATTTGCAACAGCCATTTCAATTTGATATATCTAATAACTGATGGACACAGTAATATTTCCGGATTGAAATGAGGTTTATTGTACTAACACAAAATGTGCAATATTAGTTATTAGATATATCAAATTGAAATGGCTGTTGCAAATACCCAAATATTTAGAACTAAAAATGATTTAGATTAATAGGGGTGCCCAAACTTTTTCATATGACTGTATATGGGTTTTGTTTTCTCCCTCTTATCTGTTCAAGAATAAAGATAAGCTCCAAGCAGGCAGCAGTTCACTGACTACAGACGGGAGGGAGGGGGGGGGGGGGCCTGGGCAGGGAGCGTCTGCATTTTTACTCAGATAATTGCATTACAACCAGCGGATTCTCTATACAGCAGACAGGCTCTGACACAGAAACAAAACTAGTGCAGATGTCCAGTAACACTGCATTTTTCTCCCCCTCCCTTCAAAGCTCATTCCTGTGTCCTGCCATCAGATAAGAAGTGCAAACAACGCATCCAGGAGCTTGCCAGACCAGCTCCTGGTCCTAGCTAATGTAAATAGTCAGGAAACTAAGGGCATCTAAGTCAGGCTGCAGCTCTCAGAGGCCTCACTTTTTTAATTACATATATTTAGAAAAGTGATTAAATACCCATTTTGGAGGATCCCAAGTTCAACATTAGATTGTGGCAAAACCTCTTTAATAAAAAAAAAAAAAAAAAAAACTAGAACACTCCTTTAAGTGTTAGTATAGTGCATGAGATAAAGCTTAGAAGGCAGCAGGTTCCAATAATGTGCAAAGTTCTAACTGTATTTATCAATAAGATCTTATTAGCTCAGGAACTACCTGGAAGAGGATGACAGTCTGCACGGCGGCTTGGTTACAGTGTAAATGAGTTCTCTTTCTGGAGATTCTGTGTCTATAAAATGTAATTGTTTCTTTGTTATACAGACAACGTCAGTTTCCTTAACAATCAGATGGCGAAGTGTTCCGGGGACCTCTTTCGGAAGCTGATTATCCACCGGTGTTATGTGTATAATCACAACCTACAAACAAAAATGACAACGTTTCTAGAACAGTTTAGTGCGGATACCTCACTTAGAGGCATACTTACCAACTCTCCCTGATCGTCAGGGAGTCTCCCTGAAAAGGGGGGATTCCTCCCAGGCTCTCTGAAGAGTTGGTAAATCTCCTGCCTTGGTAGGTTTGCCACCAGCCTGTTAACCCCTTAAGGACCCAGCCTGTTTTGGCCTTCCTGACCCAGCCCTATTTTTGAAATCTGACATGTGTCCATTTATGTGAGAATAACTTTTTGACACTTAACTATCCATGTGATTCAGAGATTGTTTTCTCGTGACACATTGTGCTTTAAGTTAGTAAGAAATTTTTATCCATACAATCCTTGTTTGTTTGTGAAAAATATCAAAATTTCATGAAAATTTGGAAAAATTAGCGATTTTGAAAGTTGCAAAATTTCTGCGTGCAAGACAGATAATTATTCACCACAAAATAGTTTATAACTAGCATCTACCAAACGTCCACTATAGGTTGGCATCATTTTTTAAATGTCTTTTTTTTTTTTAACGACATTAGAGGGCTTAGAAATTTAGTAGTAATTTAGTAGTAATTTCAGAAAATTTGCAATATACATTTTTTTAGGGACCACTCCAGTTCTGACGTGGCTTTGAGGGGCCTGCATGTTAGATACCCCCATAAATAATGCCATCTAAGAAACTAGACCCCTTAACGTATTTACAACACTATTTAGGAAGTTTAATAACCCTTTAGGTGTTTCACAGAAATTAAAGCAAAGTGGAGGTAAAATTTCAAAATTTCACTTTTTTTGCAGATTTTCAATATTTATCCATTATTCACTGGAATATGGTAAATGTGACTAGGTAAATGCAACTTAATATCAATTCCCCCAGGTCTGCCGTTTTTAGAGATATCCCATATGTGGCCCTAGTGCAGTATTTGGCTCAACCATAAGCCCCAGAATAGGAGGAGCACCTACCGGACTCTGAGGTCTCATTTTCAATACGATTTTATTTAGGCGCCATTTCAGGTTTGGGGACACCCTAAGGTGCTAAAACTTAATAAACACCCCTAAATAGACCACATATTGGAAACTACACCCCTTAAGGAATATATCCAGGGGTGCATTGAGTATATAGACCCCACAGGTGATTCACAATTTTTTTTTTAGCATAAGGCTGTGAAAAGTAAAAAAACATTTTTTTCCAATAATCTGCAATTTTAGCTTAAAATGTTTCACATATACAAGGAATCCTGGAAAAAAGAACCGTAAAACTTTGTTAAGCAATTTCTTCCAAGTTCGGCAATACCCTACATGTGGGTGTAAACTGCTGTTTGGGCGCATGGCAGGGCGTACAAGGGAGGGAGCGCTATTTGGCTTTTGGAACGCAGATTTTGGTGGGGCCATGTCGCATTTGCAAAGCCCCCAAAGTAGCAGAACAGGCGAAACATTCCAGAAGTCGCCCCATTTTGGATTCAACATCTCATCTAGGGGTGTACTGTGCATTTTGGATGCACAGGTGTTCCATAGTTTTTTTTAGCATTGGGCAATGAAAATGGGGGGAAAAACGCAGTTCGGTCATTGTTTTTTGAGTTTCAATTTTACAGCATTCGCCGTGCAGTGTAAATGATGTGATAACTTTACTATGGGGGTCGGTACACTTACAATGATATAGATTTTATATAGTTTTTTTCTGTTTTATTACTTTTACACAGTAGAAATATGTCTATAAAAAATTGCGTTTTTATGTTGTCCTATTCTGACAGCCATAACTTTTTTATTTTGCTGTGTGCAGAGCTGTGTATGGGCTTGTTTTTTGCGGGATGAGTTGAAGTTTTTATTGGTACCATTATGTGGTGCATATGATGCTATGTTTATTAAGGTTTTTGTGAGATGTTTTGAACAAAATACAGCAATCTTGGTAGTGTTTTTTATTTTTATTTTTTATAGCGGTCACTGTACGGTATATATGACATGGTAGCTTTACTCAGCCGGTCAATTACGATTACACCGATACCCAATTTGTATATATTTTTATGAATTACTGCTTTTATACAATAAAAACACTTTTATTCAAACAGGAAAATACGTTTTTGCATCACCATAGTTTGAGAGCCATAACTTTTAAATTTTTCTGTGCTTGGAGCTGTGTAGGGACTTGTTTTTTGCGAGAGGAGTTGACGTTTTTATTAGTATCATTTTTGGGGGGACAAGGCTTTTTGATTGCTTTTAAATCCATTTTTTGGAGGCCAGGGTGAAGAAAATACTGCAATCCTAGTAGTGTTTTTTATTTTTATTTTTAACAGGGCTCACCGTGCAGTATCCGTGATAAGTTAGCTTTACTCTTTGGGTCGCTACGATTATGGCGATATCTGTTTATATAGTTTTTTTTTATGTTGAAGCACTTTAAAAAAAAAGAAAAGTGTTTTTAGTGTGTAAAACAATATTTATGCATCGCTATCTTCTGAGAGCTATACATTTTTTATTTTTCTGTATACAGAGCTGTATAAGGACTTTTTTTTGCGGGATGAACTGACATTTTAATTGGTACAACTTTGGCGTTTCTAGGAGTTTTTGATCGCTTTTTATTCCATTTTATGTGCTGCGGGATGAACAATAATCTTAATTCTGTGATTGTTTTTTTGTTTTGTTTTTTACGCCGTTCACCGTACGGGTTAATTAACATGACAGATTTATAGGGCAGGTCGTTACGCACGCGGCGATACCAAATATGGGTACTTTATTTATTTTTGATCTTTTTTGGGGCGATTGGCGTTTGTAAAGGGGAAAAGGGCGGTGTACGTATTTTTATTTTATTTTTCGTGTTTGTGTTTTACTTGTTTTTTCACTTTTTTTTACTTTTTTTCACTTTTTCACATTTTTATTTTACTTTTCCCCATAGGGGATTTGAATGAGAGATCTTTAGATCTCTCATTCAATAGGAATCAGTGCATAGCTTGTTGCTATGACTGGTTCCTATGACAACTGTCAGTCACGATGCCGGGGCGTGCCCACAGGGCACGGCCGGGCGTCGTGACGTCACAGACAACCCGGAAGGCATTCTCTGCCTTCCGTGCTGTCTGTCAGAGGGCAGGAGCTGCACGGATCGCCCGATCCGTGCGCTGCTGCCGCCGACAGAGACGCAGGAGGAGCGATCTCCTCCTGCGTCTCTCTTAATTATTGCGACCGGATTGTCGCGATAATTACGGGGTTATCCGCCCCCCCCCCCCGGAGCGATCCGGGGTCGGGGCCGATGGTGCGGGATGTCAGCTGTAATATACAGCTGACACCCCGCGCCGATCGCGCGAACTCTGCTTTAGAGTTCGCGCGATCCTCAGGACGTATCCATACGTCCAGGTGCGTTAACCCCCAAACGACCTGGACGTATGGATACGCCCAAGGTCGTTAAGGGGTTAAACCACTGGCAGGGACGGTTTTACTGCCAGGGGGCCGGTGCCGGTATTTTATTTGTACCTGCCATATCAAGTACTGGTAACTTTTAGAATACACTCTTGTTCATGCCTATTAGGGTAGTTTCACATGGCTTATTTGGATGCTGATTTTTCAGCGCCCAAAACAGCATCAAAACCTCGCCTGAAACACACTTCTTCAGATGAGGTTTTTGATGAGGTTTTGGACGAGGTTTCCACTCATACAAATTAAAAACCAGGGCAAAAACCATGCTGAAAAATGCTTTAAAAGTGCACTGCGCACTATATACACTAGTGCAGCATACAGTATATGGCTGAAAAAGGGTCAAACAAGTTGACAATGTTTGGTCGGTTTTAGCCTAAGGCTATATGGCAGCTAAACCACTTTATACATATGAGTACTTTTTTTACTGGCTGTGGTTTGCTCTTTAAATAGTGGTAGTGCCAAGTTAAAGTATCATGAGACGCTGCCCTGACATCACTGGGTGCATAGGGATCACATTGTAGCTAGGCTCTGAAGGAAAGCTGATTAATGTGCTGTTACCCAGCTTGGATGCTGGTTAGGAGATCCAACGTCCAGTAAAGCTGAAGGATACCACATCCATTAGCAGCTTTCCTCCAAAGCTGTTACACAGATGTGACAAGGGGGTGTGGCTTTGAGCAAAAGAGGGCATGTCATCTAAAACGGGGTGTGGCCCCTCAAACCATCAACACGGCAAGCTGCAATTCAAAATCTCCCTGAAGACCACTTCCAAAAGTTGGCAAGCATGCTTATAGGAGCTATATACTGCAATGTTCTAGGCTAATTTACTGCTTCAGTAATTGCTCTATCACAACTCTAGTCCTGTAGCAATCTCTTATAGCATAAATTATTTGATCTGGCATATTGTGAGCTCACCTGCATAAGGCCCAGTTCACATCTGCATTGAATGTTCTGTCAAAACTGAAATTATAGTGCAGCAAGTAGCTTCTTTTTTTTCCAGTAAAAGGACACACTCCATGACTCCAACGGACCACATTGTAGTTAGTGTTAGACTTATAACAGATTCGGCACCACCTCTTGGAAGGGTGATGGAACCCCCAATGTGATGGAAAAAGGGGCCATATAGCAGCATCACAGGACTTTTTGTATGAAAATAATTCATGATATAACCTCTCTGCAAAGTAATCTGTAGCATTTTTTAGTTTAAAATAAATCTCTTTTGTGTACATGTATTTCTTGGTGCTGCTGCTAATCTGCTGCTTGAGGTTGGCACTAGACAAAATCAGTCTCCTTCACTCTCTGGCAATTGACACCATAGTCCCTTGTTACTTTCCAATCCTCACAAGATAAAATGAATTTTCTCTGCTGTACTACTGTAGTACTGCCAAGGCTCTGCTCCTTCTCAGACCACCAAAAGTATTTTTGGGGTTTTTCTTAGTAACAGAGGATCGCTTGCAGAAACTACTCAGTAAAGGGCGTGAATTTCTCTACACTTGGGAAAACAAGGGGGCACCTACTATTTTAAAAGATGTCATAACTCATTAGTGGATCATTCTTTAAAATCATTTTACAGACAACGTTAGTTTCCAATTTGGTACTTTACCATAATAAACCTAGAGGAAATTGATTCATATTTGTGCACTTCTTTAATATTTGTACTAAAATTTTAACTTTTCTCAGTCAGTTTTAAAAATGTCAACAAAAATGAATTTTGTCTTACTTTTCTATGATCAATAACACCTTGAACTTTGTGATGTTTGCACAGACAAAAGTTTCACAAATACAGAATAGAAAAGTAAAAAAAAAATAGTGATTAATGAAAACAGTTATACTGGGTCATTTAATTCCTTAAAGGGGTTGTCTCACCAAAAAGATTACCTTTCAACATGTAGGGAACATTAAATGAAGACGTGTTCCGATACATTGCTTTGTTTATTTTTCTTTGTTGAGAAGATGAAAGTGATTTTATCAGCTCTGAGTGCTCTCTGGTTTCTCTAGGTTACCAACCTGTTCTGCCCTGCTCTCCACCCTGTTTGTCTTATCTGATAGCAGGAATCATGTCACCACACAGGTTGCACAAAGAACTGCCGAAGCTTGAGAGTTTGATTGTTATCTGATCTCACAAACAAGGGAGACTAATTACTTTTGTTTACTATAGCTATGAAGCTTCTCTGGACTTTAGATAAAAATCTCCTACTCTCAGGTCAGAGTAATTAGCAAAGTTGATATGCTAATCACCCACAGTCTGACCTCGAGGAGACAGGATGCATGAATGAAAGCTGCTTTTGGCTCTGTGAAACAGTGTGGTGAGGTCAACCCCTTTAGTAAAAGGACTGCTCAAAATGAAACTAAAAATAATCTACTAGAAAATACAGAACATAAATATTATATAATTTTGTCTTTGCAGTTCCTTTGCAGACCTATGAGTTTCCATGACTACTGACAAAAAGACAGTACTCGATCTTACAGTCACGTGGTACTCCTTTCCACCCATCACCTGGTGGCTGCTTGCAAATGAGAGTCTTACCCAATATTTTCTGACCTCCACTTACACCCATGCACATTAATGCATTATAAAATTAAAGACACCTTTGACATGCAATATTCAACTTCCTCCTGGTTTCATACTTTTGGTGGGTAACCTACCACTAATACAAGCTAGTTTGTGTATTTGTGTTGAGAAGTCCAAAGTTTGCCATGGGTGCTTTGCTTTATTGCTACACTTTACATAGCCTAAGTGTTTTACTCCCTGCAATATGCCTTGAATGTATTTACCTCCCTATCTACAGTCTGAATGAGCTGCCCTTCTTGGATGCTCTGCCTCAAATCCACGCTCTGAACTGTTGTATGCAACCTTCTCCCCTTCTCTTATTCTATCTCTAACACTAAGAGCCACATGTATGAAAATTGTCTAGGTTTAAAACTCACTTTGTTGCCTATAGCAACCAATCACAGCACCCCTTTAATTTCATATAGAACTCTGGAAAAATGAAATGGGCGTTCTGATTGGTTGCTATGGGCAACAAAGTGAGTTTTAAACCTAGACAATTTTCATACATGTGGCCCTAAGTGAAGGGATGGCAGAGCAGAGAGCCTATCAGTTGTGCTTTCATGGAATTATATAAACTCAAGAACAGCAAAAGTGTAGTACATTTTAATAAAGACTATTTAGAAAATTGCTTAATTTGCCATTTAGGAAAACAATGAATAATGAATGAGTCAAATGTTCATTAAAATTAAATACATTTTTGCCATTGGGTAGGTTCTCGGGTGGCATTATGTAAGAGAGAATGGTCAGTCTGGTGTCCCAGTGTCTCCCAATGATGTCCCATTTCTGTTTTGGTCACCTTAAACTCCCATGAAGCCTATTAATGTTCTAGTTATCATATCCGCCTTCAATGTAGTATTTGTGAGTGTAAGTAGTCGACAACGGGCCTATATGGACGGGCATTTGTTTTCTATTGTTTGCTCCGTAGTAGAAGCTATTATACATCACGTGTACAAATATACATACCTGAGGTCCAGACAGGTTAGGAGGAGTGTGACTATCAGATAGGACAAATCCCAAAAAACTTTTAAAATTTCCCTCCCAGGTGTTTTAAAAAAAAAGACACCATTTTAAAGTCTCTTTGCAGAAAAGTAGTAACAGGGTAAGCTTATCGTAGAAAAAGAGAAGTATAGCAATAGGTTAAAATGGATAACAACAACATGCATAGACATATGTAAGGAGAATACCTAGGGCCTCATGTATGAAAACTGTCTAGGCCTAAGACTTTCTTTGCCCATAGCAACCCAAACAGCCTCCCCCCTTTCATTTTTTCGAGACTATATGAAATGAAAGGGGAGTTAATGGGTTTTCTTTGGGCAACAAAAGAAACTCTTGACCTGGAGGGGTTTCCATACATGGGGCCCCTTTTACTTTTAAATCATATGGCACTTTGGGTGTGGAAGGTTTTTACCCCAGTTCCCATTCGACCCATGCTATTCCATGCTCCATGTGTTGAAATAGAGTGCTCCATAAATTTCCACATTACATAATTACTATGATCTCCTTAAAACAACAGAGAAGGAGGCTGTACAGATCCACAATATTCTTGTATGCATAAGGCATGGTCACATTTGGCTCATTTTTGAGTTTTGGGTTTTCCCAAATTTTTAAAAAATTTTCCCAAAAAAAAGAAAAAATTTACGGTTTTTTTTTTTGGGCACAGAGTATAAAAACTTAGTTGTTTAGGGAACTTGGACTATACTGATCAGATCTAACATTAAAACCAGGTCAAATCCATAACATTGATCACCTCGTTATAATATTTTTTTTCCCAAAGGGTGGGCCCAAATTACCCAACTAAGGGGCTTTCAGTTTTTTGTTTTTGGTTTTTTGGGAAAACCAAAAAAAACTAGACTTTTGTAAATTTTCCCCCACAATTTTGGAAAAGGGCCAAAATTTGGGAATGCAGATAAAATGGCGGGTTTCTTTTGGGGGTGTTTTTTGGTGTGTAGTGGTTAGGACCTACCAAAAAGGATCCAAAGAAGGAAAACCATAAAACGGAACCATGGGTGAAAAAGGGTCCCTTTGGGATGTCTTGGGCACAAATCAAAATGCAAATTATCACAACAAACTATGTAAAAAAAAATTTGCTTCCAAACTTTCTTTTCTGGTTTAAAAAAAAGGCAAACAGAACCCCACATGCACAGCAGCTTCCCCTTTGGATGGGGAAAATTTGCCACAGATTGGCCCAAAAGGGGCATTGCGGCGCTGGCCACCACCGAAAAAGGCCTAAGAAAACTAGACCTGCTTAAAGGGATTGTCTCACTACTTTTGATTCCCCTTACCCAGTTAATTTTTTTTTTGTTTTAAAATTTTGTTTTCGGGGGCATGTTTACTGGCTTTTTTACGGGGCAGCAAAATCAGGTCGTAGTTTTAAAGAAACCCAAACTGGCAACCTCCCCATGAAAGATTGAACAGGTCTGACTATAGTGACCGAGGAGCTGAGCGCCCATAAAAGGGGGGAATATAAAGGGAAAAGGGGTGGGGGAAAACGGGGGTTTTTAAGGGATATAATTGCAAAGGGACTTTTTTTTTTGCAAACTCTTTAACAAAAAAAACCAATTTTTTTAAAGTTAACAACCCCCTAAAAATTTAAAAAAAACCCTTGAAAAACCCGGGTTTTCCCTTTTCTCATCATTTTTGGTAGGCTAGTACCAAGCATCCCCTCGACGGGAAAGAAAAAAACCGGGGGGCCCCCTTTTGAGAAAAAAAACCCAGGGGAGGCAGTGTATGCTATGGGAAATTTGTTTAGATTGAAAACCTGGGTGTTTGGAAACTTTAACATGTTAGTTTCACACGTTCCACCTACCAAAACATTGTACAGATCAAGTAAATCCCTAAGGGGGCATTGGCGCGAATATTCCCAACCCTTTGAAAAAACCTTTTAACCCCCAAGGGTTTGGGGGAATGTGATAAAATTTTAAAAAATTCCCCAAATTTTCCGGGAAACTTTTAGGGGGCTTTTTTAGGGTTTTTTTAACATTTTTTGGGTGCCCGAAAACCATGGGAACACCCCCTTCAAAAAGCTTCTTTTGGTTCCATGGCTTGACGGGTTCTTTAGCCTTTTGAAAATTTTCAAAGGTACCTACAAAATTTCCTGGGTTTTTTTAAAATGTTAACACTGTTTAATTTAATTTAATATGTTCACGCTATAAAAGTAAAGGGGCCTATTGGTAAAACAACCCAATAAAATTTTCCTATAATACCTAAGGCGTTCTGTCCTGGTTTCTTCATGATGCTCCCAGCCACTGACTGCTTAGTGATATTGAAGCGAATATAATCATCACTCGAGCCCCATGTCAAGGCGCTTTAGTATTGACCCCTTAAATTAGAAAAACCCCCCCTTCCGAAAGCTCAATGCCCGGGTTTGGGCGAAAAGGGAAAAGGGGGGGCTGTCGCCCTTTAGGGGGGATATTAAGGGGGAAAACTTGTGTCGAATGCTGTGACGTCCATCGAAAATTCTGAATGCAACAAAAAATTTTTTTGGTTTGAAACGCTGTCACTTTGGTGGTAGCACACGACTCCTTCCTGGATGTCTTTAACAGTGAACATGAATCCTTTCCTCCTGGTTGCACAACAAAAGAGCTCAGTGTTAGGGAAACTTCAAATAGCTTGTGTTTGTTTCAATGAAATCATTCTAATATTGTAGACCACAGGGGAAAATTAAAAAGGAATTAAAGGTTGACATTACTTTAAATGGGGCGTGGATAGTTTTAAATTGGCAAGATTAGAAACCAGCTGTAGCGGGAATTTTAAAATTCCCAAACAGGGGAATTCCTAACGGGCACATGAAACATTTCTATATTTTTGTCCCCAATGACTAGACGTAGTTTTGGGTGTTTCTGGGCCCTTCCCAGCCAGTCCCCAAATAAAGCACATATACCACCATATATAAGTATGTCATATAAAACACCTCTTAGCACATAGCAATTTATATGAATAGAGGACTCTTCCATGTAGTATATTCCCAATAAAGTACATTTGGGACATCCTGAATGTGAATTATTTTACTGTGACCCCAGCCCTAAACCTAACCTTCACCACAGCCCTAACTTTAAAGAGAAGCCCGTCAAAATTTGGGTTTTGTCCCCCTTTTCTGAAAGGGCAGCACAAGCTAAATGACCCGACATCTGTTTTTCCCGGCTGTGTCCCCTTTTTCTTTTAAAGATGCTATAAATTTTCCCAGATTTGTTTTTCAAACCTGCGGGTTTTCCCGCCAAAAAAAAGCCCTTTAAAAAAGTCATTTTTTTCAAAACCCGCCCCCCTGAAGTCTAAAACACCGCCCACCTCCAAATGATAAACCTATTTCTTTGAATAATTAGAAACATTTAATAACCTTCAGTGGGCAGGGCTAACCTTTGTGGGCGGGGCTAAAAACCCGCTTTATTTAATGGGTTTTAGAGCCCAAGTGCTCTAAAAAATAAAAGCCCCCTTTACAGAATAAGGCCATGTTCACATGGCTTATTTTGGGACGTATTTCACTTTAAACCCCCCGTACGTGCGAATTTCGGAAATTTAAAAAAAACGCCCCCGGGCATTACGCCCAACCACAGTTTTCCCAAAAAAACTATGGGAAATTTCGTCCCCCTCCCCCTGCTCGCACAATACGGCGAGCGGGGGGAGAAAAGACATGCTACTTATTCACGGCGTAATTTAAGCCGCCGGCCCCCCCCCCCCCGCCCGGCCCCCACGGCGAATTGGGGGGGCGAAAACTTTCCCCCCAAAATTTAAACCGTTTTTAACATAGCCAAAAGGGCCCCTTTTTTGGAAACAGTATGTCTGTCACTAGCTTGTGCTCAGTAAGGGGGTATCACCTATGTGACAGGTTCCCTTTAAAACAAATTTCCTCCCTTTTAACAAAAGCGGTAAACATTTAGGGAAAGGCAAAAATAAAGACAGTAAAAAAATTTCCCTACATTTATTCTCCCGATTTTGCTTCTCTTCATAGTTAGGAGCCCGATATTTTTCTTTCCCCTTTTGGGACACAAACTTCCCTTTCATTTTAAAACCCGGCCCAAACCTCTCTTCTCTTATAGTCTACATCAGTGGTCGGGATGGTAATGTCACTCCCTACTGTGCTCCTTATCTTGAAAGAAGGAAGCTTGTTTACATTACTTACTGACAAGCTTTAAGCCTTTAGAGCTCTGTAGTCTTATGCACCACAGTTTACAAAGCTCCTGCACTCATGTCATTGCATAGGAAGCAGAGCTTATATGCCAATCACTGCTGTAGACCCTCCCACAGCCTAACCAGGAGTCTTAATCTGCCTGTGGCTCTACAAAATAACATAGTGAGCCTAATGTACCAAAGGACTAAAAAGTTTACATCCCAAATAATGTCACAAAGAACCCCAAAACACCAAGTAAAGGGGAAGTTTTAAAAGGGGGATTTAAACACCCCAGTTAATTTGCCCTTTTAAAAAATTTTGGCAAAAGTAAATTTAAAAATTATAACCAAATACAAGCCCGTTCTTTATTTTGCTTCCCCTTTTTGAGCTTTTATTTGATCTTATATCTTGTTTGTGTACACCACTTCCCCAGGTTTAAATGTCCATTTCTTCTGCTCTCTTTTTCCCCCAGAAAATAATGGCTGGGATTTGTCGGAAAGGGGACTCACCCCTGCTTTTGGGTTTTTTTCAGCAACACATGACATGTTTTAAATTTTTTTACATACAAACCCTTTTAAACCCCTTTTAAAACTCTAAAGCCTTGGTTCTGCTATTTTAAACCCTTTCCCTTTGACAATGTCTCTCTAACAAAGGGACAGCCCAGGAACCACCCAAAAATGCCTGAACAGGAAATTTTTAGCTTTAAAAGAACCCGTGCATAGTTTTTTGGGCCCCCGGGTGAGGACAAACAAAAAAAAGTTTAGACCCCGCGTTTTCCAGCGCTGTGTCCCTTTTTTCCCGAAAAATGCTGTAGTTTTCCCTGTATTTAATGCTTAAATTTTGCAGTTTCCCGCCAGAAGAGTCTTCGAAGAGGGCCTCCAGAGTGTCCGTTTTTTTCAAAACCCGGGCCAACCCGGGGGGAGCCCCGCCCACCTCAACTGACCAAAAACCATTATTTTAATAGGAAAAACATAGAATAACTGTCAGTTGGGGGGAGATTTGCCTTTGGGGGGTGGAGCTAACACCTGCTCATGGAAAAAAGATTTAAGGGTAAATTCTCTAAAACTTTCTGCAACTTAAAAGCAGAAAAAAGGACACAGCGCTGGAAACAGCAGGTCTGACACTAGCTTGTTCTGCCCTCAGCAAGGGGGGGCACAACCTATGTAACAGGTTCCCTTTAAAGCTGGATGTGAAGAGTAAGTAGGCTCTATGAAACAGCATGGTGAGAACAACACTTTAACCCTAAAATTCCTAAAAACCCTAACCGCATCTTACGGTTAAGGTTAGAGATGTTTTTATGGCAAACTTGATACCAACTTGAATTGTAGCCGTTTCAGATTAAGGTCAAATTAAATTTTTTCCCAAATGTGAGGTGCAACACAAATTAAATGGGTACTCCCATCTTTCTGCTTCTGATTCCAGCTTTGTCCATGCTGGCCAAAGGATACAGAGAACTAGTTATGCATGCGCATCTCTCTCCATCCACCTCTATGTAAGTTCCAAGAAGAAGGACAAACGAGCTCACCTGTACACAGAAATCCCATAACAATGGATGGAAAGAGCCGCACATGGGTAACCAGGTCTCCTTTTAGCTAGAAAAAATGTATGATTCCTTCTACTACTTTTGGATCAGATATATTTTGTTATTATGCACTTTATACTATTTATGCTGCTTTTGTTTGCTGATTACAGTTCCTTTTGGATGGGAATATTTTAATTTTATACTTCAAATATAGTTACATAGTTTTTAAGGCCGATAAAAAACACACGTCTATCCAGTTCAGCCTCTTATCCTATAGTGTTGATCCAGATGAAGGCAAAACCCCCCAAGAGGTAAAAGCTAATTGTCCTCATTTTAGGGAAAATTTCTCTACATAGATCACTATATTGAACTTTAATATATTTATACATATTTATTTGGACACCCCGAAGCCATCGTCTTTTCTTTAAACTAAATAACCCTAATTTGTTGAATTGTTTGGATGTGCGGCTATTTTTCTTTTTCTTGTCCTAATTTATGCTAGGTATTGTAGTCTACCCATTCCTTTATTTTTTTATTGTATGCCTTTGAACCTGCCCAAGCTCTACAATACAATGATAATGCACCTCCTGTAGGGGTTACTTGCTATTTTATTATACTTTATACATGCTTTATGGAAGTTGTGCAGTAGAGGGCATTTGGATTATAAATTGGGGTGCATTTTTTGGGTATATAAGAGTTTGCTTAATGGGGCTTCAGCATTTGGCTGTTTAACATAATTTCAGGCTTCCATCTCTCACTTCCTATGCAGGGTGTGGGTGGTTTTACCGCATTGACCGACATTTCAGCTCTACTAGTTCCTATTCCTAGTGGTGCCTGTTAGCGGGGCATTGGTATTGGAGGCATATTGGAAAAAAAAATTACACTGTCCAATTAGGATGTCTGGCTATAAATAGGAGGAAGGAGGGTCCTTGAGGACGTATGTAGGAGTATTTAGTATTATTACTAAAAATGCTATACAAATGCAGAAAATACAAGATTCAGCCTATTTCAATACAAAACTGTACAGTTCAGTGAGAAAGAAAAGCTAACATACTGTCAAGACAAACATTGTGATTCTTCTAAATTCACACTGTTATCTGTGTATTTACATATATAGATAACAGTGTCACTCAGCAGCTACAGGATGGCACAAGACTCTAACTTATGTTACTGCAACAGAAACTTGGGTTAACATTGAGGTTGTTTTCTTAGACATCCAAAACAACTTGTCTGGGCCAATCATATATATCTAATGTCCGTTATTACAAATATTTCATGAAGTGATTATGTAAATTAGGAATTGCTGTAACAATCTGTCTAAACAAACATATACACTCACCGGCCACTTTATTAGGTACACCTGTCCAACTGCTCGTTAACACTTAATTTCTAATCAGCCAATCACATGGCGGCAACTCAGTGCATTTAGGCATGTAGACATGGTCAAGACAATCTCCTGCAGTTCAAACCGAGCATCAGTATGGGGAAGAAAGGTGATTTGAGTGCCTTTGAACGTGGCATGGTTGTTGGTGCCAGAAGGGCTGTCTGAGTATTTCAGAAACGCTGATCTCCTGGGATTTTCACGCACAACCATCTCTAGGGTTTACAGAGAATGGTCCGAAAAAGAAAAAACATCCAGTGAGCGGCAGTCCTGTGGGCGGAAATGCCTTGTTGATGCCAGAGGTCAAAGGAAATGGGCAGACTGGTTTTGAGCTGATAAAAGGCAACAAATGACCAAATAGCCACCCGTTACAACCAAGGGAGGCAGAAGACATTTCTGAACGCACAGTACGGCGAACTTTGAGGGAGATGGGCTAAAAGCAGCAGAAGACCACACCGGGTGCCACTCCTTTCAGCTAAGAACAGGAACCTGAGGCTCCATTTTGCCCGAGCTCATCGAAAGTGGACAGTAGGCGATTGGCAAAACGTTGCGGGGTCTGATGAGTCTCGAGTTCGGCTGCGACCGTCGGATGGTAGGGTCAGAATTTGGCGTCCAACAAAATGAAAGCTGATCCATCCTGCCTTGTATCAACGGTTCAGGCTGGTGGTGTGGTGTCATGGTGTGGGGAATATTTTCGTGGCACTCTTGGGCCCCTTGGTACCAATTGAGCATCGTTGCAACACCTTGTGGAATCTAGCCCACGAAGAATTGAGGCAGTTCTGAAGGCAAAAGGGGGTCCAACCCGTTACTAGCATGGTGTACCTAATAAAGTGGCCGGTGAGTGTATATTGAATGTGCCTTTTTTTTTTTACAAGATTATTGCCAGATCTGTGTGGTTGTGTGTGGTATTTCAGCTCAGCCTCCATTCACTTCAACAGAGCTGACCTGCAGAACCAGACACGAGCCACAGACCGCTGTGGTGCTGTTCCTGGGAGAAAGTAGCCATGTTTTTCTATTTCTGTACAACCCCTTTTAATAAACCATGTTGGTAGTATTTGAGGTAGCCAAAATCCAGACCTGAAACACAGTATCTTACAAAAGAGAGTACACCCCTCACATTTTTATAAGTATTGTATTTTATCTTTTCATGGGACAACACTGAAGATATGACACTTTAAATGTACACTTTCAATGTACAGCTTGTATAACAGTGGAAATTTAGAAAGCCCTCAAAATAACTCAACACACAGCCATCAAAGTCCAAACAGCTGGCAACAATAGTGAGTACACCCCTAAGTGAAAATGGACAAGTTGTGCCCTATTTGCCATTTTTCCTCCACTGTGTCATGTCACTAGTTAACATTACAAGGTTTCAGGTGTGAATGAGGAGCAGGTGTGTTAAATTTGGTGTTATCGCTCTCACAGTCTCTCATACGGGTCACTGGAAGTTCATCATGACACCTCATGGGCAAAGATCTGTCTGAGGATCTGAAAAAAAAATTTTTGCTTTATAATAAAGATTGTGTAGGCTGTAAAAAGATTGCCAATACCACAAAACTGAACTACAGCATGGTGGCCAAGACCATACAGGGGTTTAACAAGACAGGTTTCACTCACCATGGTCAACCAAAGAAGTTGATTGCAGGTGCTCAGCATCATGTCCAGAGATTGTCTTTTTAAAATGGATATATGAGTGCTGCCAGCATTGTTGCAGAGGTTAAAGGGGTGGGGGATCAGCCTGTCAGTGCTCAGATCATACACCACACTCTGCATAAAATTGGTCTGCATGTCTATCGTCCCAGAAGAAAGCTTTTTCTAACTATAATGTACATGAAAGCCCACAAACAGTTTGCTGAAGACAAACAGACTAAGGACATGGGTTACTGGCACCATGTCCTATGGTCTGATGAGACCAAGATAAAATTATTTAGTTCAGATGGTGGCAATTGTGTGTGGCGGCAACCTGGTACTGAGTACAAAGACAAGTGTGTCTTGTCTACAGTCAAGCATGGTGGTGGGAATGTCCAAGTGTGTCTTGTCTACAGTCAAGCATGGTGGTGGGAATGTCATGGTTTGGGGCTGCGTAAGTGCTGCCAGCTATGTGACGCTACTGTTTATTGAGGAAAACATAAATGTACTGTGACATACTGAAGCAGAACATGATCCCCTATCCTCAGAAAGGGCTGTATTCCAATATAATAACGACCCAAATCACCCCTCCCAGATGACCACTGCCTTGCTAAAGAAAGGTGCTGGACTGGCCAAGTATGTGTCCAGAACTTAACCATATTGAGCATCTGTGAGGCATCCTCAAATGGAAGGTGGAGGAGTGCAAAGTCTCTAACATCCACCAGCCCCATGATGTTGTCATGGAGGAGTGGAAGAGGATTCCAGTGGCTGCAACCTGTAAAGCTCTAGTGATCTCCATGCCCAAGAGAGTTAAGGCAGTGCTGGAAAATTTTGGTAGCCATACCAAATATTGACACTTTGGACACAATTTGTCCATTTTCACTTAGGGGTGTACACACTTTTGTTGCCAGCGGTTTAGACCTTGATGGCTGTGTGTTGAGCTATTTTTCAGGGCACACCAAATTTACACAAATGTATACAAGCTTTACACTGAACACTTTACATTGTATCAAAGTGTCATTATCATGGATGGCGCCGCAGCCCGTGGGGCAGGCTGCGGGCGCTTCCGTGCTCCTGCCTACTCCCCTGCTATGGGAGCGAGTGGCTCCGCGGTCCATGTATCGGGCCGTGGGCGCACTCGCTCCCCAGAGCTCAATTACTCACCCGACCGCGCTCCTGTCTCCTCACGTCCCACTGCCGGCTGGTGCGCTCCCTAGGGCGCGCACACTGGCTTCTGCAGATTTAAAGGGCCAGTGCACCGGTAATTGGCTGTTGCCAGCCGCTAACCCTATATTTAGGCGCCACCTACTACCACTCTCTGCCGGATCTTTAGTGTCTTATCAGCCTAACGAGAAAGCGTTCCTTGTGCCTTGACCATCTCTACCGTGTACCATTCTTCTTTTCCACAAAGAAGAATCCCGCACCTGCGGGAGAGGAGGATTTACTAATAATCCCCTTCTGGAGATTTTTTCGTACTTATTCCGACATGGCTTGGGTCTCGGGTACGGACAAGGGATAGACTCTACCCCGGGGAGGACTGGTACCCTACAGTAGGTCAATCGGACAGTTATATGGTCGATGAGGAGGAAGGGTCTCCACTTGTTTCTCCGAGAAGACATCGGCAAACTCCTGATATTCAGCAGGTAGGCCGGGCAATGGCTCGCGGGGCGCGGAACGAGAGAAGGGAAGCACCGGGCGAGGTGCCACCAGACAACAGCTCAGGCAGTTAGGACCCCATTGAGTTACATCCCCAGACGTCCAGTCCAGTGTAGGGGAGTGGAGCCGCAGCCACGGAAGCCCCAGGAGAACTGCCGAAGAAGAGCGGGGAAAACACATAGAAGGTGATCTTCTCCTTATGCAGGACCCCCACATAGAGAGTCAACGATTTGGTGGTGAACTGTATAGTGTCACTTAGAAGCTCTCCGCTGACCGAGGAGATCACCAACGGCTTTTCCAGATGGATCACTGGGAGGCGATACTGCAACACTAAAGAGTAGTGGATAAAGTTCCCGGCTGAGCAAGAGTCCAGAAAGGCTGGGACCTGGAACATGAGTCCAGCGTCGGTCACGACCTGAACCGGCATTGTCAGACGTGGAAAGGAGGAACTTGCACCTAGAGACGCCTCTCCCACGGAACCTAGGTGCGGGCGTTTCCCGGACGTTGGGGACAGTTCCTGCGGAAATGCTCTGGACGCACAGTATAGGCATAGGTTCTCCAATCAATGTCGGGCCAATTCTTGCTCAGTGAGTTGAACCCGGTCGACCTGCATAAGTTCCTCACCGGGAATCGGTATCGGATGCGCAGGAGACCTCTGGAACACGGGAGCCAAGTGAGGAAACCGGTGTGGTCGGGCCATCTCACGTTCTTGCCGAAGCTCCTCTTGCCTTTCAGTGAAACGCACGTCTATGTGGGTGGCCAACTGGATCAATTCGCTGAGGGAAGACGGAATGTCTCTTGCAGCCAGTGCATCCTTAACCCCACTGGAGAGGCCCTTCTTAAAGGTGTCGCCTCGTTCCAGGTCAACTCAGTGGCTAGGGTGCAGAACTGCATCGCGTAGTCTCCCACTGAGGAATCCTCCTGGCGTAGATTTAGGAGGGCTGTTTCGGCAGAAGATGCTCGCGCAGGCTCCTCAAACACGCTGCGGAACTCCTTGAGGAAAGCCTGCAAATCAGTTGTCACTGGTTCACTCCTGTCCCAGAGAGGTGTGGCCCATGCCAGGGCCTTCCCGGAGAGTAAGCTAACCACAAACGCCACCTTAGAACGTTCGGACAGGAATTGGTCAGCAATCAGCTCGATATGCATAGAGCACTGGGTGATGAGCCCCCTGCAGAGCTTGGGATGTCTGTCGAACTTGACAGGCAGCAACAAACGGAGCTTGGGGCTGCATCATAGCGGTCAACTGATCCAGCTGTTGCGCCTGTTGTGCCAGTTGCTGGGAATGCTAGGCAACAACCCTTGAAAGATCCGCCACACTGAGTAACGACACCTTGGCAGGATCCCTGGCCGGATCTTACTGTAACGCACAGAGATAGTGGATCCGCTGGACCACCGCAAGCGATGGCGTAAGCCACGCCAGGGAGCGGAATCTAAGTAGGTCCCGGTTTTAGCCATAGCCCGCCGCAAAGCGGGATGGACTTGCTGTGGCGGGAGTCTACCAGGTCGCTACCCCTGATGTGACTTGCTTGCGGTAGCAGCCAAGGTAGAGCGTGGTGCAGAATCGTAAGGCGAATTCGTAGTCGGGAATGGGCAGTAATGTCAGGGCAGGCGGCAGAGGTTCGTGGTCAAGGGACAGCTGCAGAGAAGAACGGTACATGGTAGAGGCGGTCAAGGCACAAGGAACGCTTTCTCGTTAGGCTGATAAGGCACTAAAGATCCGGCAGAGATTGGTAGTAGGTGGCGCCTAAATATAGGGTCAGCGACCGGCAACAGCCAATTACCGGTCCGCTGGCCCTTTAAATCTGCAGAAGCCGTCGCGCGCGCCCTAGGGAACGTAACGCGCGCACCAGCCGGCAGTGGGATGCGAGGAGGCAGGAGCGCGGTCGAGTGAGTAATTGAGCTCTGGGGAGCGAGTGCACCCACTATACGGCCCGATACACGGACAGCGGAGCCACTCGCTCTCAGAGCAGGGGAGCGAGCAGGAGCACGGATGTGCCCGCAGCCTGTCCCATGGGCTGTGGCGCCATCCGTGACAGTCATATCTTCAGTGTTGGCCCATGAAAAGATAGTACAATATTTATAAAAATTTGAGGTGTGTACTAACTATTGTAAGATGCTGTATTTGTTCATATGAGTTAATGCATACATTTTGTGTTGTGCCAGCAGTACAATACATAAATGTGGATTTTATGTGTATAAAAATAAAGACTTGTATACAGACACATGCAGCTCCATAATGGAGGATCACACATCATTGCTTCCAGATTTGTTAATGTCTAAGGCCATTTGTCAAAGTTCCATACCAATTTATGTAACTTATTTGTGTAAAGGCTGAGCCACATAAACTACAAGATTTTCCCTAATCTCTCAATTTTTCAGTTGAGCGATTTGTTCCGGGCTTGTGGAAATTCAATTTATTCTGAATATTTAATAGTCAGAGGATTACGAGCTATCAACTTCAATCTGACATCTAGGTGGATTTACAAGTCTGCTATTTAGGGGTTTAGCAGAATTAAACAGGGCGACTTCTAACCTCTCCAGTGATCAAGGGGCTTAGAACCTAGCTCTGTCCTATGTTCAGCTCAAAGGACAGTAAGAGTGTCAGATTCTCCATGTGGAATTTAGGAGATAATATGTGATTTACAAGACTCCAATACGTAATATTTTAAAAGTGAAGTGTATTTTCAGAAGGGAATAAAGGTGATGTCACGCTGAATGGCAGGTGTGTTATAAGATAGGACGACCTGCTATCCTGGCCGACCTGTGCTTCTAAATTGATTAGGAGGCTTATGGCTCTGTATACCTTTCAGATATGACTATGACTAAGGACTTTGTACCAAACACGTATCTTAAGTGTTTATAAAATATATGGTGGTGCTGCTGACAAGAAGGTTCAAAGGGTTGCCCCACATGGTGGGGCCATGTAATGGCCATGATGTAGCCAAAAACGTGGTGAATTAAGTTTTTAAATTAAAGGGGTTTTGCCACCAAGTAAAATTGACGTGGGAAGTTTGAAAATTAAATAATAAACATTTTCACCATTCATCATTATTAAACATTCTGCACCGTTTTTGTTTTAGCTGCTCCTTTAGTGATCCATTGTTTACAGCTCATCTCCAGGGGACACGACCAGGGCTGAGAGCTCCTCACTCCTGGTCGCACATGCTCAGGGATCACCTCTCCTCTCAGGCAGCTACTGAGTGTTCAAACCCCAGGTGCTGTCATTCTACTCCTGTCCTTTGGACTACTTAGTAATAAGTCAAACAGTGCAAATAAAAAAAGAAACCTCAATCAGGTCTGTGCATTGGCAAAGAGGAAAAAAATCCACAGGTTAAGTTCATGCAGGAATTTGAACCAAGGACCCTTGTGCTGTAAAGCAAAATTGTTACCTCTGAGCTACAGTGAAGCTACTTACAATTCTATACATAAACAGACCTTTCTTTCCCTAGAGAGAGAAAAGGCCTGGTGAAGTCATCCTGCAGGGTCACATGATATGCAATTCAAAAAAATCACATCCGCCCCCTTCTGAGCGCACAGAGCTGAAGAGCTGGATGCAGGAGGTATGAAATGAGACGTGGCAAAACTCCTTTAATTGTAAAATGTCTTCACCTAGTTGCTGGTCAACATCAGTTTTACTAACAAAACTGTGCACCTATTAACAATCAACGTTAAAGAGATTTTGCAACTTGGAAAAGTCCCCTGTGGACTTCGGCAAACGGAGACAGGGTCACTCTTCCGCTATTCTCCCCATTCTCTTTTATGGCAGTTCTATGTATAGCCAAGTGAGTGTACTCAGCTACACTCAGAACTTCCATAGACATGAATGGGTAGAGCTGAGTAAGTGGGGCCCTCTTCCCATTCACTGAGGACGGCTCGTAGTGAACTATAAACTGGCCTCCATAGGGGACTTTTCCAAGTGGCATAACCCCTTTAATGATCATCCATCCTGCAAATTTGTTCAGACATTTAGCAATCAGTTTATAATTCAAAGCCGCCATGATTTTGAAAGAAATTTTGCTGCTGATAACAGAAATGTGGGACATTTCATAAACTAGGAATCAATGTGACAAGCAGTATAGACCAAACCTATAAAATGAATGCAGTTCACCCTTATTAAACACACACATATAACATATTATAATACAGAAATGTTTTTCTTCATTGACATAATTCCCTACATAACTGACATATCTACAGCAGATCCTGGAGGAGGTTGTCTTGGGTTGTGGGTGTTGGATCGTCTTAAAGTGAAATACCAAATCAGTCAGATTATTTAATATTAATATAATATATTATGTGGTATATGTTGGTAATAGCTAATACAGTATCTCTAACAACCTGGCACTGCCAAGGCACAAAAAATTGCATGCACAAGACAAAGGGCAAATAGGCTCAGACATAAATTATTAGGACCTACCCAACTTGGTTTCAGAGATATAGTATGACAAGTTAGATTATTAACATTGCTAATGTTTCATTGATTTTAGTATGAAGAGGATGTACCACAGGTCTTTGTCAGTATAAAGAGCATCCTGAGGAATGCTCTGGGAAGAACTTGTTAAGCCCACACCAAGGCTGTGTCTTCTGTCCTTTCCTGTACAGGTGGGGTCCCATTCTGTAAAAGTTTCCTCTCCCTTTGGGGTAAACTTACAATAATCGGTAATTTGAATCCCATAGGTAATTGGAGATTGGACTCGGTTTGAGGTTCCACCTAAAGCTTTGCAACAACCCATGCTATGGATATTAGTATTCCATTGGGGAACAGGTATTCTCCCATCTTTAACCATGCAAAAAAGTCATCATTATTGTGAGAGACAAACAGAAGTAATATAAGTAATATTTAGTAAAAGGAACAATGCCTCTAAGCAAGCAGTAGGTCAGACTTATTTTCTGATATATGATATACTAGTATATATACAAAATGATAATTGCAAAAGAAAGTTATCATCAACTTTACCTCTTAGAGTCATCCGTCCATGCTGTAAGCCATCCACAATCACCAGGCGAACTGCATTAATGTTATCATTGTCGACTACTTGAAATTGTTCCCATGTAATTGCACGAGACTGACCTTCCAAGAGATCCAGACCTATGAGACATATAAAACAGATAACTGGCACATTCCTCATTTAAATTTTGCAATAATAAGCAGGGTAATGTAGAAGTGCATATTGTGTTTGGTTTTTGTTAAGGCTTTAAAATTTGTTTTTACAGGACTGATAAAAAAGGTGATGATTTGTCAGACGCATCTTATTTCTTGTGGAAAGCTGCGCATTTTGCATAACCCTCTCCTGTATGTTACCCTCTTACTGTAGTTTGTAAGGCTGAAAAAGATAGACATCCATCCATCCATCCAGGTCATCCTATTGTTCTACAATGTTGATCCAGACGAAGCCAAAAACCTCCCCGTGAATTAGGAGCCAATTGACCTCATTTTAAAAAATTCTTTCCATACTCCAATCTGGTAATCAGAAGAAATCCCTGGATCAATGACCCTTTCTGAACTCTGTTAGTGAATTCACCATGACAATTTCCTCTGGCAGAGAGTTCCACAGTCTCACTGCTCTTACAGTAAAGAATCCCTTTCTATGTTTATGTAGAAACCTTCTTTCCTGTAGATGAAGAGGATGCCCCCCCCCCTGTTCTGCATACAATCCTGGTTATAAATAAATCTTGATAGAGATCCCTATATTGACCTTTTATGTATTTATACATATTTTATGCCACCCCCCCCCCCCCCGGAGCTGTCTTTTCTCTAAACTAAATAACCCTAACCTTGCTAATCTTTCTGGGTATTGCAATCCACCCCGTCCTTTTATCACTTTCATTGCCTGTCTTTGAGCCTGTTCAAGCTCTACAATGTCTTTCCTGTGCACTGGTGCCCAAAAACTGTCCACAATATTCCATGTGTGGTCTGACTATGGAAATGTATAGTGGGAGAAGGATGTTCTCATTGTGTGCAACTATGCTCTTTTTAACCCCGTCCTGACACAGGACATGCCCATAAAGAAGATGTTCCCTACAAATGGATGGATGTATGTCTAGAAGATCATGTGGGCTCACAAACTGAATATTATTTCTAAAATGTAATTTTTCATTTTCACAGCATAATACTAAAAACATTTGTGAAATGCCCGTGCGATCGACATACTCACTACACCCCTGGATATATTCCTTAAGGGGTGTAGTTTTCAATATGGGGTCTTTTTAGGGGTGTTAAGTTTTTGCACCTTAGGGTGTTCGCAAACCTGTAATGGCGCCTAAAGTAAATCCTAATGAAAATGAGACCCGAAAGTCCGGTAGGTGCTCGTCCTACTCTGAGGCTTGTGGTTGAGTCAAATTGGGCACTAGGTTCACACATGGGAGTTAATATTGGGCTGCATTTTCCTCGTAACATTTACTTTGTTCTAGTGAATAATGGATTAAGATATTTTTTATCTTAATAAAGATAAAATTAGTAAGATATGAGTATGATGGATGCCAATGATGTCTGGACCATTGGCATCCATTATACTTGTATCTTACTAATTTTATCCTTAGCAACATTAAGCAACTGTATATTCTCTCCCCTGATGTACCTATTTTACTAGGGAAAACGCATTGGGAGTTGTTGCTTTTGAATCTGGTACTCTATGAATGTGCTCTGCTTTGGTTTATGGCTTTGACTGTCGATTATCTTTGTAAGGGTGACACCAGGGCCTAAGAAGGATAGTCATCAGGAACAGGGCCGTCCTTTTCGGGGTGATGACCCTGTTGACTTATGCAGGACACATAACAGTGATGTACTATGGGCAGAGACAGCGATTCATCCATTTGTTCCAGGAACCTGGCAACTGCTTGAACGACGGTACCGTGAGTAAAATAATTACCACTTGTCCCATGATTATATATGTAAACCTGTGTTTATATTTGACCCTGCAAGCAATGACTCCCTGATTCTTATCCATATCTTTTTCATTGATGTGGTTATCGTATAGGGTTTGTTTGGGGATATTAATTTTTAATAATAGAAATAAAGATATATGTTTTAATAGGGGTTTTTCTTTTCCTGTGATTTTAACATACAGCCCCTCAAAGCCACATCAGAATTGGACTGGTCCCTAAAAAATCTATGTTGCAAATTTTCTTAAAAATGTGAAAACTTACTACTTAATGTCGTAACTACCTAATGTCATAAGAAAATTTAAAAAAATTAAAAAACGATTCCAATGTACAGTAGAAATATAGTAGATGCTAGTTCTAAACTATTTTGGGTGGTACATTTATCTGTCTTACGCAAAGAAAGTTTTTTTCAAGACAGTAGCAGCTAAGTATTGGACAGAGACTAACAGAGTCAGATTTAAGTTGCTTTGGCCAATCAGAGGAAATGATTCTGAGTGCCCATCACAGCAAGTAATGCTGCG
The DNA here is from genome assembly GCA_025379985.1 of Phyllomedusa bahiana. Taxonomy (NCBI): domain Eukaryota; kingdom Metazoa; phylum Chordata; class Amphibia; order Anura; family Hylidae; genus Phyllomedusa; species Phyllomedusa bahiana. The sequence goes on along the minus strand of JAODAL010033752.1, from coordinate 4,965 downwards.
GGCCCACTGTCTATACAGAATATTTGCAAGGCCACTTTCAAGTAATTTTTGCACATAGTTTTATAGGACATCTGATGACTGCTTCTAAAGTCAGCTTCAAATGCTGTTGTCTTCTGCTAAACATCTGGAGCCCTAAAATGGTTTACATTATTGATACACCATCCTCTGATCCTGATTACTAGGTATGCTAGGGAGGACTCAAGATCACTTTTTCTGTGGCCAGCCTTTCCATTCTATGGCCGATGTGGTTTATACAATGGTGACCCTGAATACATGATGAATAGCAATAATAATTAGCTCCTGTGTGTAATATTTGTATAATGCTAATGATAAAACATAGGAAGATATCCAGCACCATATGTGATACTAAAATAAGACCTTTATTGGAAATCCATATTAAAAAACATTGGTGTGTAATCCATGATAAAATCTGTATCTGGCCTGAAACGCGTAAACATGTGATTCGCTATGGGATTTTATTCTGGATTACACACCAATGTTTTTTAATATGGATTTCCAATAAAGGTTTTATTTTAGAATCACCTATGGTGCTGGATACCTTCCTATTTTTTGCATATTTTTGGCTGTTGGATGCACAGCTATTCCAGGCACATCGTGTGAGAGTCTTCGCTGGCTCCTTTTTTGGAGCATATTTAAATAAAATAAAAATTTCTTGACCCCATATCTGTCCCCTGATGATATGTACAAGGGACATTGAAACATGTTGAGACGCTTTTGGTTAGTTAAGGTAAGTTGTTCTTAGGGTGAGGTTCCGGACGGGACCGCCCTTTTCGGGGCGTTTACCCGGTATAGCAATATAGGGATTGGTAGGTACTTTAGGATATTAGTTAGGTTTTTTTTTCCCTCTTTTTTGTAAGTGGTGTTGTGTTTTTTGTCTTCCCTAGTGTGTTTTATTGTATCTTCCTTTTGAAGTGTTATTAATATTAAAAGTTAAGTTTTAGATACATATTTTTTTCTTTTTGGTATTCTGGATTACCAACCAATGTTTTTTAATATGGATTTCCAATAAAGGTTTTATTTTAGAATCACGTATGGTGCTGGATACCTTCCTATTTTTTGCATATTTTTGGCTGTTGGATCCACAGCTACTGTATTCCAGGCACATCGTGTGAGACTCTTCTAGTCTGCAGAATATTGTCTGCATTTGACATTTACTATCTACCATCTATAGCGGTGAGCACCACTGTTTTGTTTAAACGTATATGTTTTGGGTGTAATGCTAATGGTAGTTTGCAATGAACTAAAGCCAAAAACTTACCCATATTCCAGGATACCCGAGGGGCATTTGTGTCAGCTGTTCTAATAGATATGTAAACTGTGATTGGGGTACTTCGTTCAAAGAAAAAATCATGAACTTCTAATTCTACCTAGAAAAGGAGAAATGATCTGTATTGTGATACCTTATTAGTATTAAGCATAATGTATCAAAATAATATAACACCAGGGACACATCCATATAGTCATGTGAACCATATGCAGAAATGAACCCCCTAAGCCACCAGCATATCCATATACAGTACAGTATATCCATACATGCACACATATAGCCAGAGGCAGGTGCCAAATTGTTGAGAATGGGGATACAGCTGGATCAATATATTGATAATACCCTAATGCTAGATATTGGCAGTGGCTTAAAAGAGTAAACCCATCTAATTGATTAGCTTTATACAGGCAAAGACAAATAAACATTATTACCAAATACATTTCTTTTCTGATTTTGCTTAATTTTAATTATACAGCAGATTATCTACCCTGCTAGTTTACAGTTTAAGTTAACAACCTCCTCTGTGCTCTAACAGCTATATCTTATGAGCTGGAGGGGAATGGTTGGCTAAAACACAGAGATGGGAAATTATCTGTAAACAAGCAGGATAGATAACCTGCTGTATCTTGGAAAAGAAGCAAAATCAGAACATAAGTGTATTATTAAGAATATTTAATTACCTTTGCCTACATGTTTAAAACTAATCAATGAGATAGGAATCACCTTTAATTTCTTATGACTTGCTACCAGCCAGAGTCAATAACTCTCGGTCAGATTTACAGGTTTGGTGATTGCACAACATGAATTAAAGAAAAGGAAGATGTACTGTAAGATGGAGCAGATGCCACAAAGTGAGAGAGTTGTGCTATAGAGGGAGGAGTGTGTCACCAAATATAGAGTACTGTGTCACAGACGGGTAAGGTATGGTGCCAGATTTAGAAAAAGATGTGCTGCTGGGAAACAGTTATGGGTGACATGTATGAACGGGGCTACGCCAGTTTTCTGGTGTACTTTGAGCCAAAAACAGGTAAACTCCAATCTTTGGTGTGATAAGTGCCTTTGTAATGCACCAAAGACACTTCTTAATGTGACAAAAATTTGGGCCGCTCTGGGGGCGTCGCATCACATTCATAGAAGCAGACACATTTATGATTCTTTGAGGCCAAATCTGGGCGCAAAACAGTTAGAACAGCCAGACCAGGGTAAGGTGGTGCCTGAGCCAGACTTGTGGTATTAGCTCTACACTGCCCTGTATGTATGACCTGCAGAAGAACAGCCAGGGGTAAAGTGGTGCCTGAGCCAGACTTGTGGTATTGGCTCTACACTGCCCTGTATGTATCCCTGCAAAAGAACGGGCCCGGGGTTTAAAAGGTTTGGTGCTGAGCCGACTTGTGGTTTTGGGCCTTTTACACTGCCCTGTATGTATGCCCGCAAAAGAACAGCCCGGGGTTAAGGTGGTGCCTGAGCCAGATTGTGGTATTGGCCTACACGTTTGTATGTATAACCTGCAAAAGAACGCCAGACCAGGGTAAAGGTGGGCCTAGCCAGACTTGTGGTATTGGCTCTACACTGCCCTGTATGTATGACCTGCAGAAAAAAGGGCCGACCAGGGTAAAGGTGGTCCCGGGAGCCAGACTTGGGTTATTGGTCTACACTGCCCTGTTGTATAAATGGGGAAGAACAGCCAGACCGGGGTTTAAAGGTGGTGCCGGGAGCCGGGGACTTTGGTATTGGTTCTCCCCACTGCCCTGAAATGTATGCCCGCAGAAAAACAGCCAGACCGGGGTTAAAGGTGGTGCCTGAGCCAGATTTTGGTATTGGTTACATTTTCCTGTATGTATGACCTGCAGAAAAAACAGGTTCAAACATTTTTGGTGGTTCAAAAACTGCCAAAAAAAAAAGGGGTTGTTCATTAAAAAGAATGCTTTCAAAATGCAGGGAACACTAAATGAAGACTTTTTTTTCCAAAAAAATTTTGGCTTTGTTTCCTTTTTTTTTAAAAATAGACAAGTGTTTTATCACCTTCTGAGGGTTTTTTGTTTTCCCCAAATGACTGACCCGTGTACTTTTCCCCTGCTGTTTTTTCTATTGATAGCAGAAGTGAAAATCATCACACAGGGGCAGGGCCAGAGTGAGAGCTTGTTTTTTATTGATCTTTCAGACAAAAGACAGTAATTTAAATTATGTTTTTCATTGCAGCCGTTTCCCGTTTCCTTGGGAGAAAAGGGAATTTAGCTAATCTTTCCCGTAAACATAATTTAAAAAGAGAAGTTGAAAACACGAGCCCCCATGTAATTAAGGGCAGGGTTTAACCCCCCCCCGGAAAGGGGCCAAACAAAACAGATTATTACATTTTATTTCAATTTCCCATGAAACTTTGAGGGTGTTTACAAACCCCCTTTTTTAAATGATTTAGAAATGTCCGGGCCCGCCCCCAGGATTTTATATAAGTCACCCCAGGGGTTGTTTTAGGATTAAAAAATAGGTGTTTACTGGAAAAAGTTTTAGAAAAAAAGTGAAGGGGAAAGCTTTGAAGGGGAAAAGGTTTTCTTCGTGTCACTGTATGAAAAAAATTTTCAATAGCTACTGAGAAGCTTATTCAAAAATGACAACTAACATTGCTGGACTTCCTGGTATCATGTTTGCTAACATGGCCTTTACAAATTGAATTACATTTATAAGCCATAAAAGTCTGACCAGTAGGGGGTCTGTCAAATGGGATGGAATGTGGACAGATGTCTTGTCCATCCCCCTAAGGGAAAAACTTGTTGGGGACGCTTCAACTTTGGGTTTTTTATGTCCCCCTGGGGCCGCACAGGGGGCTGGACCCTGTTCTTAGGATTAGTGTAGTCACAGTGGTCAGGCCCCCACTTATCAGACTAGTATGGCACATTGATAATCTGGTAAGGTTAGGTGGAAATTCGTTACCTCCATATTTCTTCTTTCAACATGACTGCTGTTTGGGGGTTGATAGGCTATGAGCATGTCATTGAGATCTGTCCATGTGAAGGATGTAATGGGCTTGGTATGATCGCCGAGATGGGTGATGAATCCTTCACGGGGAGGGTCTGTAATGTTGAAGACCAGCAGTGCCTTGCTTGTTTCACTGTCCTCTGCATCGAGTGCTGCCGTGGTGAACGGGGTGAGGATGAATTGGTCCACTTCTAAAATAAACATTGACATGAAGGCTGCTTTGGGGATCTGATTGGGTAAAGCATCTCGTATATAAACAGGAATCCAAGCATGTTCAGACTGAAAAAGAAGGGTTTTTTTTTTTTATGTCTGATGGAAAATCAAAAAATCAAAAAATTATACTTTAAAATCAATGTTAAATTTCAAATTAATTTTTTTTTATTCACATACTGGGAAAAATTATCAGGGGTTTTTATATTTTTTCCCTGTAACATTTTTTGGGTTTTTTCAATTTGAATCAAGATGGTTAGAAAACACGGGGTATGCAGATCCTCTGAGGCAGCGTATAGCCATAGCAGAGTCCCAGGCAGGTAGCAGAGTTGGTACCGCAGCAATAAACAACGGGGGTTCAGATGAACACCATGTCAGGGAAAAAGAGAAACGGATAGTGCCGGGGTTTAAAGAGGACTCTGGAACCTGGTACACGGGGTTTAAACAGCAGGAGCACAGCAGGGCAGGGGGCAACTCTAAGGAAAGGGAAACCA